>SKCR01052199.1:0-73006 GCA_019454045.1 Zanthoxylum bungeanum | reverse complement strand
ACTGGTTGATGCACCAGAAGGCGTAAAGCCTATTGGATGCAAATGGGTCTTCAAGAAGAAGACAGACATGGATGGCAACATACAGACGTACAAAGCTAGGCTTGTAGCGAAGGGGTATCGTCAATAACTTGGAGTTGATTATGACGAAACTTTCTCACCCGTTGCCATGATTAAATCCATTCGGATAATGCTTGCGATAGCTGCATATTACGATTACGAAATATGGCAGATGGACGTTTAAAACCGCTTTCCTTAACGGAAACCTGTTGGAGGATGTTTATATGCAACAACCTGACGGTTTTATCGCACCAAGACTTGCAAACAAGGTTTGTAAATTAAATCGGTCCATTTATGGACTGAAGCAAGCATCGAGGTCATGGAACCAACGTTTTGATGAGGTCATAAAAGAATATGATTTCATTCAAAACGTAGATGATCCTTGTGTATAAGAAGGTTAGTGGGAGTGCACTGACTTTTATTGTCCTTTATGTCGACGATGTATTGCTTATAGGCAATGACATTCCCATGTTAACGTCGGTGAAAGCTTGGCTTTCATTGAAATTCTCCATGAAAGATCTGGGAGAAGCAGCTTTTATTCTAGGAATAAAGATCTACCGGGATAGATCTAGAAGGCTACTTGGACTCTCCCAGAGTACATATATTGATAAAGTGTTGAAGAGAGATTCAACATGGATCAGTCCAAGAGGGGACTGTTGCCAACATCACATGGCATCTATCTATCTAGGGACATGTGTCCTAAAACACAAGAAGAGAGAGACAACATGAGTCGGACTCCGTTCGCCTCGGCAGTCGGATCGATCATGTATGCATGCCATGATATGTACACGACCTGATGTGTCCTATGCTTTGAGCATGTGTAGTCAATATCAGGCCGATCCAGGACAGGATCACTGGATGGCGGTTAAGAGTATCCTTAGGTATCTTAAGAGAACTAAGGATGTTTTCTTAATCTATGGAGGGAGAACTTGAGGTATCTGGGTATACCGATGCAAGTTTCCAAACCGACAGAGACGACTTTAAATCGCAAACCGGGTACATATTTTGCTTGAATAACGGAGCAGTGAGCTGGAAATCTTCCAAGCAAGATACTGTTGCCGATTCAACAACTGAAGCGGAGTACATTGCAGCAGCTGAAGCAGCAAAAGAGGCAGTTTGGATCCGTAAATTCCTAATTGGATTAGGAGTAGTTCCGTTAGCAGCTGAGCCCGTTCCATTGTATTGTGACAATAGCGGGGCTATAGCACAAGCTAAGGAACCAAGGTCTCATCAACGATCCAAACATGTTCTTCGATGATTCCATCTGATTCGAGAGATCATACATCGTGGCGATGTGAAGATCGAAAGATCGCATCAGAGGATAATATTGCAGATCCGCTGACGAAGGCTATTCCTCGGGAAAAGTTTGAGCGACATGTACATAGTTCAGGTATTAGATGCTTGAGTGACTGGCTATAGGCCAAGTGGAGATTGTTAGACAGTAATGCCCCATAGCGTCACTATTTTGTAAATGATATTGTATTATTGTACAAAATTAACTATGTAGTAATGAAATTGCCTTTTTACCGTTTTGTAATTTATTTACTTTCATATATAAATGGTAAAAGTCCCTATGATTAGTTCCGGATTGTGATGATATGAGAGTATCAATCCATAAAGGTTTAATCATTAAATATCCCTAGTCGTAGTATTATCGAGATTGGACATCGATAATGCGGAATAGACTAGTACTGTACTCGTGCATGTTGTGAGGGCACAACGGCATAGTTCTCATATATTTAAGTATAGGATACTTATGCAAGTGCGGTAGGAGGTTGTGTTTTACCGATGGTACGGAAAACAGCTTTGCTCTGGATAGACCCCGCGGAATCCCATTGGTAGTATGTCTGCGTGTCTATGGGAGTCCGCTTCAGGGTAGGTGCATATGATCTTAACCTGAGACTTGCATCGCTAGTACTTACGACAATCGGTAAACTTTAGTTTTGGTGGTCCAGGGCTTTAACGGGTTCTGTGTACATCTCTTCTGGGTTTATCGAGAATCGTAGTGTATTGGATGTGATGTCAAGATGGAAGTATCACTTCAGACATATGGAGATGATGATCGCGAGGGATACAGAACTAGTACTCTATAATGGTTGCAACCATCGGGATAATATGACTAGGTCAGGATTATCCGATTCAAAGAGACTGGTTGCTTGATGTCCGATATGTGTATCGTACGGGGCAGACACATCTCCAGCCCCAGGCCTTACATGTGATCATCCGATACTGGTTCGATATACACAATACTACGGTATACTACGCCTGTTATAGATCTAATATTCCAGTAAGAATATTTCTAGAGAATTGGGTAGACATGGCGTTTTGCTAGAGGCTAACCTTGTCTTGTAAATCGGTAAAAACGTAGTACTTGGTACGTACGTGTTCGGATAGTTCGACAACCGGATTTACTACCAACATATCTAGAGGTCTCTTGGGTCGCTTCCCGAAGATTCACCAATGACGTATGATTCAAACTCGATTAATCTTGGATTAATTACGGAGAGACTTTATCTTGGATAAAGTACTATATAAAGAGAGAGAACGATTAATTTAGAATTAATCGTAAAATTATTATATTCGATATAATAATCGGAATTCGATTTCGACGCGAAATTAAAATTAGATTTTAATTCGGGCAAACGAGTTAATTTAGAATTAATTCGTTAGCGACGTAAATAATAATTTCGCTAGGCGTAATTATTTATTTAAATTCGATTTAATTAACGTCGCGACGTAAGTTCGGTATTTCGGAAATATCGGATCCGAACGCGTGTGAGTGTACGGGCCCACTTTCATTTGGAAACGTGTGGGGCCCACATGACACATGTCATTATTGCATTATTTAATTGTTGATGTATTGCATGAAGATAGTGTACAAAGTACTCAAGGTATTGCATGGAAATTGAGTGTTAGACACTCTAAGCCTTTGCATGGTTTGTGTCATAAGTATATTATTATTTAATAATTATTATGACATAAATATAAATTGATTTTGAAACAAAAATCATATCTCTTCTCCTCTCTCAAATTACCGAAACAGTGGGCATTGTTTTGGCTCTCCAAATCTTCATTTGTTTTTGTGGCAAGACAAGAAGAAGAAAGTGTACTTGTTTGGAACTCTAATACACAACTTTGGCTAGCAACATCAAGGGATCATACAAGGTGTTATGGGAAACTCATCTTAGAGCTTGGAAAGATCAAAATATAGCTTGGAGCTTTTCTTTTCTGCTTGGCCGAATCCTTCACTGCACTAAGGAGCAATTTTGTTCATCAAACGCATCCACATTCCGTTTTTTGTGAGTATTGATTCCGCCATACTTCAATATAGTTCATTCTTTTATATATTTTGCTTGTGCTTTTGATCTTGGGACATGGATTAGATTTTCCAACAGGACTTTCTGGACTGATGAGAACCACAATCGATGCTGCTGCTGGAGGAGCTTTAATGGCAAAAGGAGAAGATCAAGCTTGGGACCTAATTGAAGAAATGGCCAACAACAACTCCTTGTGGCCAACAGAAAGAAGTCTGATTCAAAGAATTGCAGGAATATATGAAGTTGGAGCTAATACAGCAGTCAACACCAAGCTGGACCAGATATGCAAATTTATGGAGACTCTCAACACTCAAAGCACCACTGGATTCACAAGTTCACCATATGGAGGAGTACCAGAACCACAACAACATGCAGAGACGGTGAATTATGTCAACAATTTCAACAGACAGGGGAACAATCCATATTCCAACACCTACAACCCAGGGTGGAGGAATCATCCTAATTTTTCTTGGAGCAACAACTCAGGGCAGAAGAACTATCCACCACCTGGATTCCAGCAACAGAGTAAAGGCCAGGAGCAGACAAATGAACCAGTGATGGCAGAAATGCTAGCTCAATTAAAGAGATATGAAGCCATGATTCAGAGCCAATCAGCTTCCATCAAAGCACTGGAGAATCAAATCGGACAACTGGCCAACGCTCAGAGTTACAGACCACCAGGCAATCTTCCCAGCAACACAGAACCAAATCCAAGGAACCGAGGGAAGGAGCAATGTCAAGCCATTACCTTAAAGAGCGGTACTGAGATCAACAAAGATGTCGGAGTCAAAACAGCTGCTGAGGAAGTTCCAAAAGATGCAGTTCCACAGATGGAAGAAAAAGAAGCAAAAGAAAAAGAAGCAAAGGAAAAAGTGCCAGAACAGATCACTCCACCTCCACCTTTTCCTCAACGTCTTCAGAAAAACAAACTGGACAAACAGTTTGCTCGTTTCTTGGAGATTTTCAAAAAGCTGCACATCAACATACCATTTGCAGAAGCCTTGGAACAAATGCCCAGTTATGTCAAATTCATGAAAGACATACTTTCACGAAAACGGAGATTGGGAGACTATGAAACAGTAGCTTTGACAGAGGAATGCAGCGCCATCATTCAGAGGAAACTTCCCCCGAAGTTGAAAGATCCTGGCAGTTTCACAGTTCCTTGCACCATTGGAGAACATTACATTGGTAAGGCTTTATGTGATTTAGGTGCCAGTGTTAATTTAATGCCTTTTTCTATTTAAGGAAATTGTAAATTGGAGAGCAATGCCTACCTCAGTATCTTTGCAACTTGCTGATCGTACACTCGCATTTCCGAGAGGAGTCGTGGAAAATGTGCTGGTTAAAGTTGACAAACTCATCCTTCCAGCTGACTTCATCATCCTTGACATGGAAGAAGACAAAGAAGTACCTATCATTCTTGGGAGACCATTTTTGGCTACAGGTAAAACTGTAATTGATGTGCAAAAAGGAGAACTAACCATGAAAGTGCAGGACCAAGAAGTGACCTTTAATGTTTTCCAAGCCATGAAATTTCCAAGCGATGAAAAGGAAGAAGAGAATGCTTCAGAATTGATGTTGTTGATAAAATTGTTCAGAATACTGAGTCAAATCCCACAGATACACTTGAAGCTTGCATCACCAACATGACTGAGCAGCGAGCTGCTGCTGAAATCTTGCAATGTATCAACTACCTTGACAAACCATTCCGATTCAAAGTTACACCACCAGTTGAAAGCTTGGAATTGCCAAAGAAAGATCGAATCAAACCTTCGATTGAAGAACCACCACAGCTGGAACTAAAGTTAATGCCGAGCCATCTCAGGTATGCGTTTCTTGGAAATTCTTCTGAATTACCTGTTATTATTTCTTCTTCACTAACATTGGAGCAGGAAGAAAAGCTACTAAGAGTGTTACGAGAGCACAAAAGAGCCATTGGCTGGACTATAGCTGACATTCGAGGCATTAGTCCATCATTCTGCATGCACAAGATTCTGATGAATGATGAATACAAACCAACAGTGGAGCATCAACGGAGACTCAATCCAATCATGAAGGAAGTCGTGAAGAAAGAAATCATCAAATGGTTGGATGCTGGCATCATTTACCCCATCTCAGACAGCACTTGGGTAAGTCCTATGCGTGTGTGTACCAAAGAAGGAGGAATTACTGTTGTCACCAATGAAAAGAACGAGCTGATTCCAACAAGAACGGTGACTGGATGGAGAGTATGTATGGATTACAGAAAGTTGAACAAAGCCACGAGAAAGGACCATTTTCCGCTGCCATTCATTGACCAGATGTTAGACAGACTAGCAGGACATGAGTTCTATTGTTTTCTTGATGGATATTCAGGTTACAATCAGATTGCCATCACACCAGAAGACCAGGAGAAAACTACTTTTACATGTCCCTATGGTACTTTTGCTTTCCGCATGATGCCATTTGGATTATGTAATGCCGCTGCCACTTTTCAACGTTGCATGATGGCCATTTTCTCAGACATGCTGGAGCAGAGTATGGAGGTTTTTATGGATGATTTTTCTGTGTTTGGAGATTCTTTTGACCATTGTTTGAAAAATTTGGAACAGGTATTACAAAGGTGCGAAGATACAAACCTGGTACTCAATTGGAGAAATGCCATTTCATGGTACAGGAAGGTATTGTTCTTGGACACCGGATTTCACAAAAGGGAATCGAGGTAGACAAAGCAAAGATAGAGACAATTGAGAAACTACCTCCACCAACATCTGTAAAAGGGATTCGGAGTTTTCTTGGACATGCAGGTTTTTACAGGAGATTTATCAAAGACTTTTCCAAGATTGCCAAACCTCTTTGCAATCTTCTGGAAAAGGATGTGCCTTTCAAACTCACCAAAGAATGCCAGGAAGCTTTCGAGATCCTAAAACAGAAGCTGATTTCTGCCCCCATCATTGTAGCACCAGATTGGACCCTTCCATTTGAGGTAATGTGTGATGCTAGTGATTTTGCTGTAGGTGCGGTTTTGGGACAACGCAAAGCAAAGATTTTCCACACCATTTACTACTCCAGCAGAACTCTCTGATGAAGCTCAACTCACAACTATACAACCACTGAAAAGGAGTTGCTAGCAGTTGTGTACGCTTTTGACAAATTCCGCTCCTATCTGCTGGGTCCCAAAGTGGTGGTTTACACAGATCATTCAGCCATCAAATACCTGATCACAAAGAAAGATGCCAACCCAAATTGATCCGTTGGATACTTCTTTTGCAAGAATTCGACGTGGAGATTCGAGACAGGAAAGGAACAGAAAACCAGGTGGCAGATCACTTATCGAGGCTGGAAAATGGAGAAACAGCTGACAAAGAACTGATAATCAAAGAAACTTTTCCAGATGAACAACTGTTTTCCATAAAACAACAGGAAGTCCCTTGGTATGCTGACTATGTTAATTATATTGTAACAGGAAAATGGCCGTTGGAATGGACAACTCAGCAACGGAATAAGTTTTTCAAAGAAGTCAAGCATTATGTCTGGGATGAACCGTACCTGTTTAAACGCTGTGCTGATCAATTACTGAGACGGTGTGTTCCACAGGAGGAAGTCAACAGTGTTTTGTAACACTGTCATTCATCACCATACGGTGGACACTTCAGTGGAAACAAAACTGCAGCCAAAGTCCTTCAATCAGGTTTATTCTGGCCCACACTTTTTAAAGATGCTTATCTTTTTGCTTTTCAATGTGACAGGTGCCAGAGAACGGGGAATATTTCAAGGAGAAACGAAGGACCGTTGCAAAATATTCTGGAAGTGGAAATATTCGATGTATGGGGTATCGATTTCATGGGACCCTTTGTTCCATCATTTGGGAACCTGTATATTCTGGTTGCTGTAGACTACGTCTCCAAATGGGTTGAGGTAATTGCACTGCCATCCAATGATTCCAAAGTGGTGATCAAATTCCTGAAAAAGAACATTTTCACTCGGTTTGGAACACCTCGAGCAATCATCAGCGATGGTGGCTCTCATTTCTGCAACAAATACTTCGATGCACTCCTATTCAAATACGGAGTTACTCACAAAGTTGCCACTACTTACCATCCACAGTCAAATGGACAGGTTGAGGTTTCAAACAGGGAGATCAAGAGAATCCTAGAAAGAACCGTTGGATCAATAAGGAGGGACTGGTCTACAAAACTAGATGATGCATTATGGGCCTACAGAACAGCTTACAAGACACCCATTGGTATGTCTCCATATCAATTGGTGTTTGGGAAATCATGCCATCTGCCAGTTGAGCTTGAACACAAGGCGTATTGGGCACTGAAGAAGTTGAATCTTGACTCACAAGCTGCAGGAGAAAAAAGACTTCACCAACTCAATGAATTGGAGGAATTTCGCCTACAGGCTTATGACAATGCCAAATATACAAAGAAAAGACAAAAAAATGGCATGACTGAAAAATAGTGCACAGACAGTTAGAACCAAGGCAGCAGGTGTTGTTGTACAACTCGAGATTAAAACTTTTCCCTGGAAAGCTGAAATCTAGGTGGTCAGGACCATTTGTGATCACTCAGGTTTTACCATATGGAGCTGTTGAGTTACTGGATCCCAAAACCAACAACACATTCAAGTTAACAGTCAGCGTGTCAAGCACTACTGGGGAGAATCATTTGAGCGACAAAAAGAAAGTGTCACACTTTCAGATCCAGCATAAACGTTCAAGAAGTCATGTCTAGCTGACGACTTTAAACTTAGCGCTCGCAGGGAGGCAACCCATGCAATTTTTGTATTATTGTGATTTGGTGTGATTTAATTTTGTGTGTTTAGTTTTTACAGATTAAGTCATTTCAAGATGGACGAAGCTCTCTCAAATCTTCACAAGCAATTTTCTTCTCTCCCTCAAAAATCTCTTATGAAAGTTACAAAGCTCGCTTGGAACGGATGAGGTTACTGACAATCTATGGTGTTCCCAATGACATTCGTTGGGTAATTGAAGCACGAGCCCGATTGGCAGGTGAATCTTCTAACTCTTTTTATTCACACTTGCCTGGTTTTGGAAGAAGCACCTATGCAAAGAAACGAAGAGCTAAGCAAATGGGTGTTTGTTACAAATGTGCACGTTGGAATTGCAACACTCGTTGTCGTTCTTTAGGAATGGTGTCTGATAATCGCGAAGACAAAATTAAATTCATTAGGGATGGCTTGAGTAAGGAGTCTTTAGATGATATATCTTCGACTCTTGAGACGCATCCCAGTGGATATGTTCACATAGAATTTCGCAGATTACATACACAATTTCAAAAAGAAAGTCAACAGTTAAGTCTTGGGAATCTGACAAAAAGACCCTGTTTGCCAATTTATAGGAAAATTGGATGGGAAGCTTGTCCCTGACGCATAGACGTTAATCAAGCTGTAGATTTTTGTACATATTTTATCTCTTTGTCTTTTTCTAATAATTGTGATTTGTTTTGTTGTTTTCTTTTATTCTTCCGACAGGATCCAGATCTTGTTGACTATCACGATCTATTTTACTATTTTGCTACTAATCGTCCTTTGGAAGATACTTGTGCTATTTTTACTCACCCTTTTCAGGTATTATAAATTCAACTCATCATTGCACATTTGAAGTCATCCAGAGTCAAGAAAGAAATACATAAAAAAAATGGAAGCCACTTCAAGAAGACGAGTTGAAAACATTTGTGTGTTTTGTGGAAGTACTGTTGGTACTAAACCACAATACATAGAAGCAGCACAGGAATTGGGTCGAGTTTTAGCTGCAAGAAATATGCACCTAATATATGGCGGAGGAAATCTCGGACTTATGGGGATCGTTTCAAAAGCCGTACAGGAAGGAGGCAGTCATGTTTTGGGAATCGTCCCAAAACCCTTGGCAGAGGCAAATCTTATTGGATCATCAAACGGAGAGGAACTGATCGTATCAGGTATGTCTGAACGTTTGGTAGAAATGATTAACCGTGCTGATGCTTTTATTGCTTTGCCAGGTGGCTTGGGTACATTGGAGGAAATTTTTATAGTTCTATCTTGGGCGAACCTGAACATACACCAGAAACCAATTGGACTACTCAATGTTGATGGATTTTATGATTTTCTTTGTGTGTTTCTTGATGATGCTCGGAGAAATGGGTTCGTGTCAAAACCTATGAAAGACCTCCTCTTCACTGCCAGACTTGCTCCGGATCTGATAGACCAACTCATAGCCTATGAACCACAAGTTGACCCTTTCCTATCAAAAATAAATTGGTCTGAGGACGATCGTGGTAAGAGGCGTCGAATTAATCTGGATCTTAACCTTTAAGTTCCTGTAGATTTCAGCTAACCAGGTACAACCTTCTATCTCTCCTTTTACTGTTTAAGACATTGGGGACAATGTCTCATTTAGGTTTGGGGGAGGGATTTAGTTGATTAGTACCTTGTTTTTAGTTTGTATGTTGTTTTTATTTTTAGTCCAAAATTTTTCGAAAAATACAAAAAAATTGAAAAATTTTCAAAAATTACAAAAATATTTTGCATTTTTGTGTTTTTATTTTGACTAAAAATGGTGGAATTGGTAAAAGATAGCTGAGTAAGGAGTTTTCACTCCTGATACGTATCTCAAACCATTTATTTCAAAACAAGTTAATTTTTGTTTATTTCCTTTTAAATTATTTAATTTGTGAATTCTCCATAAATCTGACTAAAATGAATCTTCATATGTTCAGTTGACAGGTATTATGAACTTCCATGGAACATACAGTCATGAGCTAAAATTGAAAAGTTTGTAATATTCCGTACTATAGTTTAATTGGAGGAAGCATCTCTAAATAGTGATGGAGTAAAAAAAAAAAAAAAAAAACGTCCGAGATCCGAGTTATTAAGTCTGTAAGGGTGTTTTAACACCTAGTGCCCTAAAATCAACTGGTTTGGGAGTCACTGGCCCAAAGCTCGTTACATGGATCAAAGATGCTGCAAAAATATATATATCTGAAGTCTGAGTAATTAAGTTCGTAGGGGGTTTTAACACCTGGTGCCCTAAAGCCAACTGGTTTGGGAGCCACCGACCCAAAGCTCGCTACATAGACGGAGGTATTGTATATAAATAAAAAATAGAGAAAAAATCAAAGAAAAAATCAGAAAAATCAAAAAAAATTATTCCATTGCTACGAAAAAAGGTGTGAAGTCTGAAAGAACTTTTAGGACAAAAATATTACTCTCTTATCAACTGCACTTATGACTGTTGTGGGCAAAAATGAGTTGATTAATATTTTGTTAGCTGTGTATATGAAGAATGGTAAAAATAATCGGAGAATTTACTATTCGGTAATTTAGAAAGAAACAAAACAACAATTAGTACTTGGAGTAGAATTTTCACCTGATTAGTCACTAACTTTCTTTATTCTCTTTTCGCTTGTCTTTTTGCTTTTGTGTGCATTAGTTTTAACTAACTTTTTACTTTTGTAAAATGTTTGTGGGTATCATTGCTGTAAGCCCTCACGAGACTACACTCGTCCACTAGGGACACCTAGGGGTTTAAAAGGCTTGTTGCATACGCTAAATGCAATCGTGATCCCTACGAAAGTGGCTTAGTTAAAGTTTATTTTCATGTTATTTTATTTTCTGTTTTGCTCGAGGACTAGCAAAATGTTAGGTTTGGGGGTGTGATGAGTGGTATTTATACCACTATTTCCCACTCATTTGACCTAATGTTTTGTATTGTTTCTCGAGATTTATGAACGTTTTGATGTGTTTTGTTGTTATTTTGCAGATAAATAAAGTTTGGACAGCACTGGAGGCAATTTGGGGCAAATCCAGACAAAAATGCGTCAACTGGAATTATTTTGTTTCTTGCGCGCGCGCGCGCGCATAGCCTTGGAGTCGCGACGCCCAGCCTGCGCCGAATTGCTAAAATGCGCCATGGTCAACCGGTCAACAATTTGAAAAGTTTGACTTGCTAACGTGCGCCGCACCACGTGTCACCATCACAGAAGACTTGCTAACGTGCGCTGCCACGTGTCATCATCTTACGGCCGACAATCATCTCTTCGCTATCGTGCACCTTGCCACGTGTCGACATCTCAACGATTTGCTAAAATGCGCCGCTGCCACGTGTCAAGATCAGACGTTGCCGACAATCTCAAATCATGATGACGTAAGCGATGACGTCATGAATAGTGCCACGTCATCTTATCTCTTTGCCGCCTCGCCACGTGTCAAGCCAGGATTGAGCCACGTTTGTTACTGTAGCTGGCGTCGCGACGCACGCCTTATTCTCGGAGTCGCGACGCTGACCCCCTATAGACGCCTATAAATAGAGCCCGAAATTTCAGTTTTTGTTGTACCATTTCCTCTCCCAAATCCTATGTAATTAGGGAGTTTCTCTCTCTCTAAGTTCTTTTTATCTAGTTTTTGTAATTTTTAACCAAGTTGTGTAATAATAATAATTTACTTTCTTTTTTACAGTTTTTACTACTCATTATGAGGAGGTAACTTCCCTCTGTTAAGGTAAAAGGTAATTCTTTTACTATTACTTCTTAGATTATTCTCCCATAATTATAATATATTCAAGTTTTAATTGACTTAATCAGGATACCGCCAGATTGGTCGGTGGGTAATAAAATTCATATTCCGCCTTTATGGCTGGTTTATTTTAAATTCCGCCTTTATGGCTGGTTTATTTTAAATTCCGCCTTTATGGCTGGTTTATTTTAAGTTCCGCCTTTATGGCTGGTTTATTTTCATTCCGCCTATATGGCTGGTTATTTTGATTCCGCCTTTATGGCTGGTTGTTTTTAAAATAATTCCGCCTTTATGGATGGTTGTTTTTAAACTAATTAAATCAAAATACCGCCTATATGGCTGGATGAAAATGTTTTGCAAAGCTTATATTATATTATGGGAGAAATCTAATTAGTATATAGTAGAAGTAATTCATTTTTACCTTAGCAATTTTATTTTTATTTACTTTCAGCAGTTATTTTACTACATTTACTTTATGCAATTTTATTTCAAGTCTTTTAAGTTTTTAGCCCTAGTTATGTGTCATAGCTAAATTAGTTATCTAGGGTTGTGATGAGTTTCAATTAAACTGGCTATAAGGGTTAGATTATAGTTTGGGTAATTTAAAGATTTATTTATTGAGTCTTAATCTTAAAGCTCTTTAATTAACTGGCCATTAATTAAATTGATTAGGTAAACTTAAAATGAACTAGACATAGGGATTTTAAGTTTAAGACCTTAGACTCAATAGCCCACGATCTTCCTTGAGGATAGATAACCCTTTAATAGATTTCCTTACAGGATAGGAATATACCTGTAGGGCGGGGGTAGCCATAATTGGAACTTAGACTTAATGAATCCAGGTAATGTGGTTGACATAGGAATATGATTCAATTGGGTTATACTGGGTATTTGTAATTGACCATCGGAAGAGGCTTTACATAAGTTAGTGTTCCAGGTTAATAAATTGATATTTTACCCAACTATAAGATAACTACTTCATCTTTTAAATAATATTGAAATAAGTCACAACCCTGGATAGTTTTTAATATTGAATTTCTTAAAATCTACTTTTAAGCAATTTTAATTATTTGTCTTTAAATTTAGAATCATCGCCATTCCAAATCAATCAAACAACTTGTTAGATACTGGTAATCATTTGGCCCAATAAATTGATAACAAAAAGGTTTTAAGTCCTCGTGGGATCGATACTTTTTATACTACTTGAACGATACGTACGCTTGCGTTATACGTGTGTGTCTACGCCGGTCAGTCATATGTTTGAGGTCTATTTATATTCAAAATATAAATAATGTTATTCACACCTAATGTCTTTATCTCAATATCATCTTTATATAATGAAACACTTTAGTGTTCTAGAATATAAAGGTATACCCACAACGGGTTAAACCCTGATATAGAGATAATGTTCCTAGTCAAACTAGTTACATTTTAACAGTTTCCAAATTTAGGTACACACTCGAATGGTATTCCTAGACTTAGGTATCTACGGTTAAAACAGCGACTTTCATCCCATTTCTGACTCGCAGATAAATCTCAACTGAAGTCAGTGTCCTGCTCATAGTAGATTTTTCACACCAGTACTTATTTATGTACCACACTGAGTATTTAAAATCCAATTTTAATACTAGTAGTGAAAATAATTATGACAAACATATTTGAATTCAAAGCCTTGTTCATCTTCAATTCCTTCATGTCTGCTTTGTCCAAACGGCAGTCACGCTTCCGCGATCCCATTTGTAAAAATTTAGGCAGACATTTTGGGATGTGTCATTTATCTTCCCAGAAGATTATAATGATTTTGCCTTTGCCCCTTTTCACACCCCAGAATCCTTTGGCCTAGCCTTGGCCATCTGGGATGTTGAATTAAGGTGCGTCTTGCGCTATTTTCCTATTGCAAAGTTTGGCTTTGTCTCCTTGAGAATAGCCATTAACTCTCCAAGAGTGTATTATTGCAATTTAGTTCTTCTAAAATCTAATAATAGATCTATGAAGATCCTTCAATTTCATTTATCATACTTTAAGGATCTAATCCTTAGTTCCGATTAAGAAATTAAGGAGTCTATGTGGCAAGTTTAATGGATTAAGCACTAAAGTTGTCATTACATGAATATTCCAAATATCATGTTCTACTATTTGCTTAACTCCAGGCTTAGGCCTAATATGTTATTTTATCAAATAAAGTAACTTCTTAGTTTCCAGGACTATCCTGAAATTTATTATTCCCAATTTGAAAATTAAAGTCGTTTAAATACATTATTACCCAGGATTATGTTTTAAACACTAATCTTTCAATTTATCTTGATTCCAATAGTCCAACTATTTAATCAACGATTTAGGTACTATTTATTATAATGATTACGCATAGTCCAACTATATAATCAACTATAATTTAATTGATAAAATTCAATTATATTGATTTCTATAATCCAATTATAAAATCAACTATTAATTGAAATAGTTTGAATATAGTCCAACTATTTTATTAAAACAACATTAAATATTAGTCCAACTAATAAATAATTTATTTGACGTAATATTTGAATGAGCGCGTATGGCAAGTAACTAAAAGAATATTGCAAATTTAATACTTGCCTCCCATTATTTTTCGGCGAGGCTTTAACCCTCTGTCGAGTACTCGGGAAACCTTGTTTCCTAGTGGGCTAGGTGTTGGAAAATTATGACCCATAGCGTCACTATTTGTACAGATCATGGTGTTGTTGTACAAATTAACTATGTGACAAAGGAGATTGCACTCTTATCATTTGTGATTAGATCACCTAGATATATAAATGATAGGAGGTCCCTGTGATTTGTTCCTGGATTAAGAATGATATGAGATAGTATCAGTCCACGAAGGATAATCATTAAACACCCCTAGTCAGAGCATTATCGAGATTGGACATCGATGAATGCGTAAAAGACTAGTATTACACTTGTGCGCGTTGTGATGGCACAACGACATAGTTCTCATATATTTTGGTATAGGATACTCATGCAAGTGTAATAAAAGGTTGTGTTTCAATGATGGTACGGGAAACAACTTTGCTCTGGATAAGACCCCCTTGGAATTCCATTGGTAGTATGACTATGTGTCTATGGAAGTCCGAAATCAAGGTAGGTGTATTTGGTCTTAACCTGAGACTTGCACCGCTAATACTTGCAACAATCAATATACTTTGGTTGCGGTCGTCCAGGGCTTTAACAGGTTCTATGTACACAAATATTGGGTATATTGAGAATCGTAATGTGTTGGGTGTGATGTCAGGACGGAAGTGTCACTCCAGTCATATGGAGATTATGATCGCGCAGGGATACAGAACTGGCTCTCTATTAATATCTCATGGGTCGCTTCCCAAAGATTCACCGATGACCTATGATTCGCACTCTAAATTAATCTGGGATTAATTAATAGAGAGAGAAAATTAATCTGGGATTAATTGCAGAGATATTTAATCTGGGATAAAATATCAATTAAAGAGAGATAACGATTAATTTGAAATTAATCGATAAATTAATATATTTGATATATTAAACGAAATTAGAGTTCGACGCAGAATTAAAATTAGATTATTATTCGGGCGAATAAATAATTTAGAATTAATTCGTTAGCGACGTGAATAGTGATTTCGCTAGGCAGAATCATTTAATTACGACACAACAGAAAATTCATTAATTTGGAATTAGGGAACCTAAGCCCGTGATTATTTTCGAGCGCATTCGCATTTTGAATTCGAGTGCGGCACGCAAGTCAAATCAAGCATCAAATCGCTAGTCGCATCAAGCGTCAAATCATTAGTCACTTTGAGTGATGTGACTTGACAACTTGATGGATTGAGTGATGTGAGTGGATGGAGCATTAAATGCTTGACATTTTGAAAGCCAATTCACATTTATGTATAAGATACACAAATTTGGAACACGTCTTACAATTCTCTCTTTCTCTCATCTTTTTCTCTTCACGCCCTTGGGGTAACTTTCTGTTTTCTAGTTTCTTGAAACCGTGAGCAGTGGGAAGCAAGAGTTGGAATTTTTTGGCAAATTTCTTGAGTGCTAGCACGCTTACGAGACATGCGAAGGTGATAGGGAAGTCCACCTATGAGCCGGGAATCAAATGACGAAGCTTGGAGCTTGCCATCTTGTTGATTGAAGGCCGAACCAGTGAGCTTGGAACTGCAGTTTGTCATGGCCATGACAGTGGGCAGTGAAGATTTTATTGCCTCTCGCGTCGCTCAACCGATCGATGTAAGTATTCCGCGACTTCCTCGAATGTATTCACACAAGTTCATGCTTGTTTTATTGATCTTGGGATGCTTAGAATCTCCAACAATGGTATAATGAGCAAGGAAAAGCATGAAATTGGTTTAGGGTAAAAATTTGGGTAAATTGATTTTGAGCTTGTTTAAATGAAATTGGATGATTTTGTATGCTTAATTGATGTTGAATTGAAGATTGATTGGATCAATTTCAAGAAAATTGGATTGGATCATTTTTCCCCAAATTGTTGAGGCTTGGCCGAAACTTTAGAGCCCTAATTGTCTTGGAAATTTTTTATTTTGATCATTGGATGTATTGGAAATCATTCGGGAATGTGATTTAATTTCGATTGTGGGTTTAATTGGATTGAAACCGAATCGGACAATAATTTCCCCACTATTGCCGAGACATTAGAAGCAAGAATTGGGTTTGATTTTTGTTAAAATGTGTTGGACATGTTTTAATTTTAATGACATGATTAATTAGTGCTAATTGATATTTTAGAAATGTTAATTGGGTAATTAATTATGTAATGCACTTTAGGTAATTAAACTGGGAATTTGGAATTTGGCAATTTAATTGAATTTGGCTAATTTTGGAAATTGGGCTTGAAATGTTGTAAATGGGCTTATTGGGCTTTGTTGTACAAAGTTGGGTTAAGGCAAATTGGATTGGATCCAATTGGGCCCAAAACCGCCTCCATAAAGCCCAAATGCGACTTAATGGACCTTTAAAGTTTAATTGGGCCTAATGGACCTAAATTGATTTCTGGGCTTATGGGGTAACTCCCGGATTGGACTTTGGTTATGGGTTTGACCTCGAGTTGGCCAAAAGTCCACGCCTCAAGAAATTAATTAAAATTCCATTGGACTTTAATTATTTTGACGTTGGACGTTAATCGGGCTTTGAGACCCAAACCATTAAATTTGGAATTTAAGTCGTAAAAGCTCATTAATAAAGTGTAGTATTTAATTTGGAATTAAATAAGAGGATTAGAATTAAATACATATTAAATTGGATTTAATGTTGTAGTTTAATTTAATTCGAGGATTCGTACTTTGAGTACTTATTCACAAAACGAGATTGACTCGAACAAAATCAAATCATTGTTTGAACATTGTATGATCACTAATTATCAGATTAATTAATTGGATTAGATTGATTGATAACATGCTTGTGTGAATACATGGTTGTGATGCATGAATAATGTTTATCAGATGGATATTAGATGGGTGGGGCAATTTTGGAAATCTTAATAAATTTGATTTATTAATTGGACCTGCGAGTCCAGCCTTATTACCTCTCATTTCTTTGTATTCTCTTCTCACCTATTCCCCTCAATGTAAATGAGGTTTCTTTAGAAGTGTAGTGTAACGGGTAGAAGTAATACATGTGCTAGCGGGAGAGAGAAATGGAGAGATATGATCTAGGATCAATGTGTAAAGTATCAATCCGCATATCATTATTACTTTATTCATATGCGCTTTATTATGTGTTTAGAATGCATGTTTAAGGGTGTATGCTGATGAGACCTTAACAAAGATAATAAATTGGTTTCCAATTTGCACTTGAAAAACCCTCGCAAAATATTAAGCGTCTTTCCTTCCATTGAGTGATTCTCACTCAAGATCCAAGACTGGCATTGGCTTGTTGCCAAAGTCAAGGCCTTTGTCCGTTGAGGATGTGTTTTAATCACGGAGGCTTTGTTCCATATTGGTGTCTTGTCCAAGTTGTGGTTTTTTGGCCAAAGTCAAGACCACTTCTTGTCCATCGACATTGATTACGAAGGTTTCAATGGTCAATGGGTCGCGCTTAACTGGGATCACTAAGTTTGTTGTGCCAAAGCCAAGGCTTAGTTTATTCAGAGGAAAAAGGTTAGGTAATACATTGGATGTATTGGCATATATAAGATATATGTTTCAGACTTGGATGTCCCCCTACTGTTGGTTATTCTAAGGGTCCCAATGATCATAAATCAAGCATGAACATGTGTGAATAACAATCGAGGAAGTTGCAGAATACTTACATCGAGCGGTTGAGCGACGCACAAGGCAACAAAAATGTTCAATACCCTTCATGGACTGCTTGGTTCCCTGCTCATGGGTGGACGTCCCTATCACATTCGCATGTCTCTCGAAGTGCTAGCTCTCTTGATTTTTGCCAAAAAAATCCACACTTGCTTCCCTCTATTCATCAACTATTCATATCACACAAGTCAATCAAGTTGTCAAGTCACATCACTCAAAGTGACAAGGGATTTGACGCTTGAAGTGACTAGCGATTTGACGCTTGATTTGGAGTGCCGCACTCGAATTCGAATGAGAATGCGCTTGCAAATAATCTCAGGCTCGGGTTTGCTAATTCTAAATTAACGAATTTTTCGTTGCGTCGTAATTAAATGATTACGCCTAGCGAAGTCACTATTCACGTCGCTTACGAATTATTTCTAAATTAATTCCTTCGTCCGAATTAAAATCTAATTTTAATTCCACGTCGAAATCTAATTTTTTTTAATATATCAAATATATTATTTTACCGATTCATTTCAAATTAATCGTTCTCTCTCTTTAATTGATATTTTATCCCAGAAAAAATATCTCAGCAATTAATCCCAGATTAATTTTTTGTCTCATCCAAATAATCCCAGATTAATTAAAATTGCGATTCATACGTCATCGGTGAATCATTGGGAAGCGACCCATGAGATCCCCGGATATGTTGGCAGTAAATTCGATCGTTGGACTATCCGAACATGTAAGTACCTCGTACTACGTTTATACCGATTTACAAGACAAGGTTGGCCTCTAGCAAAGCGCCATGCCTACCCATTCTCCGGAAATATCCTTACATGAATAAAAGATCTATATCAAGCGTAGTATACGTAGTATTGCATATTCCTGTCCAGTATCAGATGATCACATACGAGGCTGGGGCTGGTACAATGTCTGCCCCGTACGAAGCATATATCGGATGACAAGCAACTAGTCTCTTTAATATCGGATAATCATGACCAAGTCATATTATCCCGATGGTTGCAACCTTATATAGAGAACCAGTTCTGTATCCTTACGTGATCATCAACTCCATATGACTAGAGTGACACTTCCGTCTTGACATCACACCCAACACACTACGATTCTCAATATACCAAGTATTGGCGTACACAGAACCTGTTAAAGCCTTGGACGACCGCAACCAAAGTATATTGATTGGCGCAAGTATTAGCGGTGCAAGTCTCAGGTTAAGACCAAATAAACCTACCCTGATTTCGGACTTCCATAGACACATAGTCATACTACCAATGGAATTCTGAGGGGGTCTTATCCAGAACGAAGTTGTTTCCTGTACCATCGGTGTGAAACACAACCTCCTATTACACTTGCATGAGTATCATATACCTAAATATATGAGAACTATGTCGTTGTGCCCTCACAACGCGCACAAGTGTAATACTAGTCTTTTACGCATTTATCGATGTCCAATCTCGATAATGCTCTGACTATGGATATGTAATGATTTATCCTTCGTGGATTGATACTGTCTCATATCATTATCAATCCAGGAACAAATCACAGGGACCTCCTATCATTTATATATCTAGGTGATCTAATCAAAAATGATAAGAGTGCAATCTCATTTGTCACATAGTTAATTTGTTCAACAACACCATGATATGTACAAATAGTGACGGTATGGGTCATAATTGTCCAACAATCTCCCACTTGGCCTATATCCAGTCACTCGAGTGTCTGACACCCGAACTATGTACGGTGGGCTCAAACTACTGAGAAAAACTTTCGTCAGCTGATTTGCATGATTATCGTCTGATGTGATTTATACGATCATCACATCCCCACAATGTATGATCCGAACGAATCAAATGAATAGTCGAAGTATGTATCTGGATCGTTGATGAGACCATTAATTCTTTAGCCTGTGCTCAAGCCTAGCTCAGCTGCTAACAGAATTATATCTAATCTAATTAGATTTAGTATCGACCCATAAGGCTTCTAATTAGATTTAGCTCAGCTGTTCCGTTATTCAAACTGTATAGTACCGTTTGCGACTTTTAGTCGTCTTATCGGTTTAGGAAACTTGCTACAGTGATCCCAGTCACTTCAAGTTCTCCTTCTCCATAGACTAAGACAGCATCATTAGTTCTCTAAGACACTAAGTACGTTCTTAACTTCAATCCAATGACTATCACTCGGATTGGCCTGTTTGTGAATCCATATGCTCAAAGCGTATGAGACATCAGGTCGCGTACATTTTTCAATGTACGATTCCACAGAGAGCTTTTATGAAAGCCAAGCTTTCACTGATAGTTATATGGGAATATCACTTCCAAGAAATGATGTATGTTATCATTATTTATAGGACAATATAGTCAGTGCGCTCCCACTAATCCTCTTATATACACAAGAATCTTTTCGTTTTGAATTAAATCATACTCCATTATGATTACATCAAAATGACAATTCCAAGAACCTAATGCTTGCTTCAATCCAAACATGGATCGAATAGCCCGCAAACCTTGTTTGCTTGTTATGATACGACAAAACCGTCAGGATGTTGTAAACATCCTCCGAAAGGTTTCCTTTTCAGGAAAGTGATTTTCCCGTTAAGCTAACATATTTCATAAATGAAACATGTAGCGTTAGCAAGCATTATCCAAATGGATTTACCATGGAAACAGGTAAAATGTTGAATCGTAATCAACACAATGCTGATAACGATACCTTTCCGCTAAAAGCCTAGCTTTACACGTTGGTATGTTGCCTTCCATGTATGTCTTCCTGAAGACAAATAAGTACCAATAGGCACAATACCTTGCGGTACATCAACTAGTATCCAAACTTGTTGATATACATGGAATCCATTTCGGACTCATGACATTTTGTCATAATAGGGAGTCGATACCTTGTATAACTTCCTCATACGTAGTCAGTTGGTATACCTCAATAAGATTAACATCTTTACGAGGTGAGATCAGAAACCCATACCCCAGGTTGTTTTCTGACTCTCTCTGACCTACGTGGTTCTTGTGTATTCGAAGATTATTGGTAATAGTTTCATCCTTGATGAACTATTTATGTTCCATTAAGATTCGGTGCCTTGGACATTATTACTCCGATTTTCATCGAGTTTTACTATCCTCCCACTTACCACTGCATATCGGTATTCCTCTTTAGGAAAACTGCATGGTGAGCAATAATCTAATTGTTCTCTTGTGAGTTGTTATAAGTATTATACTTATGTATCCCTAGCATAACCTACAATTTGGCACTTATCCAATTTGGGTTTTAGTTTGCTATCATCCAAACATATGCCCAGCATTCCCAAATTTACAGGAATGAGAAACCTGGTTTCTTTCATGTTCATATCTTATATGAAGTCTGTCAAACAGATTATTATGGAACCTTATTCTAAATAAGTTCATGCACTGTTTATGAGTATCCGTTGAAGGAAATGGTAGCTCAGAGCGACTTATGATTAACCTTACCATGTCCAACAAAATTCGGTTACTCAGTTCGTACACACCGTCAAACTGACGTGTTCCGGGAGGAGTCCTCATTGAAAGAATACTATTCTCTTTCAAGTATGTAAGAAACGTATTGCTTAAGTATTTTCTATTACGGTCTTACCGTGACAGTTTAATACTTTAGCCGATCTGTTTGTCTATTTCGTTTCAAAACTCTCAAAGTTTTCGATTTGTGTTCTTCAAAAGAAACACTCAACCATTACACGATGCCAAATCCATATAGGTCACGAAATATTCATATCCACCCTAGCCTAGCTAGACATGGGCCCACTTGCTTCACTATGAACTAGGGCTAACAGATCGGTGGCATTTACACTTTTACCAAGTAAATAGTGTTATAGGCACATTGCCCAATAAACTAGATTCGTAGACTTTATTTGATTAGAATCAAATCAGTCCTGGTACCCGCTCTTCAAAAGTGCGGATATATGATTCTTGTTTAATTGTGTCCCATACAATAATGCCACAATAAAGTTTCATCTGATCAAATCAGTTTGAGCTATTTGTTTGTCATGTTATACCTTTGAGATTTTATTTATATTCAAAATATAAATTCTGTTATTCACATCTAATGTGTTTATCTCAATATCATCTTTATATAATAAAACACTTTAGTGTTCTAAAATATAAAGGTTCACCCTCAGCGGGTCAAACACTGATATAGAGATCATGTTTCTAGTCAAACTAGTTACATTATAACAGTTTCCAATTTTAGGTATACACCCGAGGGTAGTTCCTAAAATTAGGTATCTACAGTTAAAACATCGACCTGTGTCCCGTTTCTAATTCGCAGATTAATCTCAATTGAAGTCAGTATCCTGTTCAAAACAGATTCTGAACATCAATTTATATATATCACATTAAGTATCTAAAATCCAATTTTAATACTAGTAGTGAATATATTTATGACAAATATATTTGAAGTTAGAGCCTTGCTAGTCTTCAATTCCTTCATGTCTGCTTTGTCCAAATGGCAGTCACGCTTCCGCGATCCCATTTCCCACAATTAGCAGACATTTTGGGATATGTCATTTATCTTCCTAGAAGATTATAATTATTTTTCCTTTGCCCTTTTTCACATTCCAGTAGCCTTTGGCCAAGCCACGGGTTTCTGGAATATCGAAGTAAGGTGAGCCTTGCGCTACTTGTCTAATTGCAAAGTTTGACTTTGTCTCCTTGAGAATAGTCATTAACTCTCCAAGAGTTATTATTGCAATTTAGTACTTCTAAAATCTAAGGATAGATTCTTTGAAGATCCTTCAATTTCATTATCATACTTTAAGGATCTAATCCTTAGTTCTAATTCAGAAATTAAGGAGTCTACTGCGACAAGCTAAATGGATTAAGCACTAAAGTTATCATCACATAATCTTCCAAAGATTATGCTCTAATGTTTGCTTAACTCCGAGATTTAGGCATAATATGTTATCTTTTCAAAAAAAGTAACTTATTATTTTTCCAGGACCATCCTGAAATTATTCCCAATTTGAAAATTAAACATTTAAACACATTTTCCCTAGGATTATGTATTAAACGACAATATTTCAATTTTATCTTGATTCTAATAGTCCAACTATTTAATCAACGATTATGGTGCTATTTATTATAATGATTACAATAGTCCAACTATTTATTCAACTATAATTTAATAGATTAAAATCAAGTATATTGATTACTATAATCCAATTATAAAATCAACTATAAATGAATTTGTTTGAATATAGTCCAACTATAAATTAAAACAACATTTTAATATTAGTCCAACTAACATTTAATTTATAACGACGAATGATTTTTTTTTTGAGCGCGTATGGCAAGTAATTAAACGAATATTGCAAATTCAATTATTGCCTCCCACTATTTTTCGGCGAGCCTCTAACCCTCTGTCGAGTACTCGGGAAACTGCGTTTCCTAGTGGGCTAGGATCCCGTTAAATATCACACAATCTTGACTTTGGCCAACAAATTGTATGATAATTAACTAGGTAGATCTCTAAGATCAATTGGATCCAATCCAATTCCTAGATCCGGTAGGGGGACATCCAAGTCCAAAACATATATCTTATATATGCCAATCCATTCAATGTATTACCTAACCTTTTTCCTCTGAACCAACTAAGCCTTGGCTTTGGCACAACAAACTTAGTGATCCCAGTTAAGCGCGACCCATTGACCACGGAAAGCTTTGTAATCAATGTCGATGGACAAGAATTGGTCTTGAATTTGGCCAACAAACCACAACTTGGACAAGACACTGACATGTAACAAAGCTCTCGTGATTCAAACACAACCTAGATGGACAAAGGCCTTGACTTTGGCCAACAAGCCAATGCCAGTCTCGGATCTTGAGTAAGAATCACTCAATGGAAGGAAAAACGCTTAATATTTTGCGATGGTTTTTCGAGTGCAAATTGGCAACCAATTTATTATCTTTGTTAAGGTCTCATCATCATACACCCTTAAACATGCATTCTAAATACATAATAAAGCGCATATGAAAAATAATAATGATATGCGGATGGATACTTTACACATTGATCCTAGATCAAATCTCTCCCTTTCTCTCTCCCGCTAGCACAAATATTTCTTCTACCCGTTACACTACACTTCTAAAGAAACCTCATTTACATTGAGGGGAATAAGTGAGAAGAGAATACAAAGAATAGAGAGGTAATAAGGCTGGACATGCAGGTCTAATTTAATAAATCAAATTTATTACAATAATTTCTAAAATTGCCCCACCCATCTAATAAATCAAATTTAAAGGTCCATTAAGTCGCATTTGGGCTTTATGGATGCGGTTTTGGGCCCAATTGGATCCAATCCAATTTGCCTTAACCCTACTTAGTACAACTAAGCCCAATAAGCCCAATAACAACGTTAAAGGCCCAAATCCAATTTTAAACCCATTTAATCAAACACAAAAATTCCAAATTTAATGTTTAATTAAACTAAAGTGTATTAACATAATTAATCACCCAAATCAATATTTCCAAAACACCAAATTAGTACTAATTAATCATGCCATTAATATTACATCATGTCCAACACAATTTAATTAAAATCAAACCCAATTACATGCTCTCATGCTCTCGGCAATTTGGGGAATTTTATCCGATTCGGTTTCAATCCAATTAAATTCCACAATCGACATTCAATCATACTCCCGAATGATTTCCAACACATCCAATTGTCAAAAATAAAAAATCCCAAGACATATTTAGGGCAAGACCATTTGGCCAACACATAAAATTTGGGGAAAAAATGATCCAATCAAATTTTCTTGAAATTGATCAAATCAATCTTCAATTCAACATCAATTAAACATACAAAATCATCGAATTTCATTTAAACATGCTCAAAATCAATTTGCCCAAATTTTAACCCTAAACATTTTCATGCTTTTAACCATGCTCTGATACCATTGTTGGTTATTCTAAGGGTCCCAATGATCATAAATCAGGCATGAATATGTGTGAATAACAATCGAGCGGTTGAGCGATGCGCGAGGCAACAAAAATGTTCACTGCCCTCCATGGACTGCTCGGCATTGAGCAGATTCAGCTCACTGGTTTCTGCCTTTTGAGCTCCTTAGTCAAGCTCCAAGCTTCGTGGAATGGTTCCCGGCTCATGGGTGGACTTCCATATCACCTTCGCATGTCTCTCAAAGTGCTAGCTCTCTTGATTTTTACCACAAAAATCCACACTTGCTTCCCTCTAGCTCACAATTTTTGCAACTAGAAAACAGAAAAATATGCCCCAAGGGTGTGAGAGAGAAAGGAGAAAAATGATGAGAGATGATGAAAAAATGTGTTATGTGTGTTTGGCTAAAAAGTGTATCATATACACTTAATCAATTTCTAAAATTGATTTTCCATTTTATTTTTCCAAAAAATCAAATGGTATTTAAGTTTTACCAACCACCACATCAACTATTCACATCACACAAGTCAATCATGTTGTCAAGTCACATCACTCAAAGTGACAAGTGATTTGACGCTTGAAGTGACTAGTGATTTGACGCTTGACTTGACGTGCCGCACTCGAATTCGAAATGCAAATGCGCTCGTAAATAATCTCAAGCTCAGGTTCGCTAATTCCAAATTAACGAATTTTCCATTGCGTCGTAATTAAATGATTACTCCTAGCGAAGTCACTATTCACATCGCTTACGAATTAATTCTAAATTAATTCGTTCGCCCGAATTAAAGTCTAATTTTAATTCCGCGTCGAAATCTAATTTCGTTTAATATATCAAATATATTAATTTACCGATTAATTCCAAATTAATCGTTCTCTCTCTTTAATTGATATTTTATCCCAAAGAAAATATCTCCGCAGTTAATCCCAGATTAATTTTTTTCTCTCATCCAATTAATCCCAGATTAATTAAAAATGTGAGTCATACGTCATCGGTGAATCTTTGGGAAGTGACCCATGAGATCCCCGGATATGTTGGCAGTAAATTCGATCGTCGGACTATCCGAACACCTAAGTACCTCGTACTACGTTTATACCGATTTACAAGACAAGGTTGGCCTCTAGCAAAGCGCCATGCCTACCTAATTCTCCGGAAATATCCTTACAGAAATAAAGGATTTGTATCAGGCGTAGTATATGTAGTATTGCGTATTTCTGTCCAGTATCCATCCGATATACATTATTCATGCATCGAAACCATGTATTCACACAAGCATGTTACCAATCAATCTAATCCAATTAATTAATCTGATAATTAATGACCATCCAATGTTCCAACAACGATTTGATTTTTCGCGAGTCCAACTCGTTTTGCGAATAAGTACTCAAAGTATAAATTCTTGAATTATATTAAACTACAAAATTAAATCCAATTCAATTTTTATTTAATTCTAATTCGCTATTTAATTCCAAATTAAATATCACACTTTATTTATGAACCTTTACGATTTAAATTCCAAATTTAATCGTTACGGGTCTCAAAGCCCGTTTAACGTCAAACGTTAATTTAATTAAATTCCAATGGGCTTTTAATTAATTTCTTAAGGCGTGGACTTTTGGTCAACTCGGGTCAAACCGAATAACCAAAATCCAATCCGGGAATTACCCCATAAGTCCAGAAATCAATCTTGGCCCATTAGGCCCAATTAACTTTATAGGTCCCTTAAGTCGCATTTGGGCTTTATGGATGCGGTTTTGGGCCCAATTGGATCCAATCCAATTTTCCTTAACCCAAATTAGTACAACCAAGCCCAATAACAACGTTAAAGGCCCAAATCCAATTTTAAACCCATTTAATCAAACACAAAAATTCCAAATTTAATGTTTAATTAAAGTAAAGTTATTAACATAATTAATCAACCTAAATTAACATTTCCAAAACATCAATTAGCCTAATTAATTATGCCTATTAACAACAAAACATGTCCAACACATTTTATCAAAAATCAAACCCATTACATGCTAGTAAGCTCTCGGCAATGGTAGGATTTTTTTAAATCGATTCGGTTTTAATCCAATCAAATCCAATTCAATATTACCCAATTGATTTCAAGTAATCCAATGAATCAAAAATTACCAAGACATTTAGGGCAATGTAGTATTCAGCCAAGCCTCACATTTTGGGGAAAATTATTCCAAACAATATTTCATGAAATTGATCCAATCAAACTTCAATACAACATCCTTTAAGCATACTTAATCAAACAATTAACTAAATCATGCTCAAAATCAATTTACCCAATTTTAACCCTAAATTCAAGTTTCATGCTTTTACTCGCTCTGATACCATTGTTGGAGTTTCTACGGTCCCGAGGATCGATTATCAAGCAAGAAAATATGTGAATACATCAAAGGAAGCCGCAGAATACTCACAATAATCGGATGAGCGATGCATCGAAGAACAAAAATTTTTTAAGCCCATTGAACTCCATTGAAGCTCTCGGCAGTCCACTGCTTTTGTCCTCCATTTTTGGCTTTTGCATGATCCATCAAGCTCCAAGCTTTGTTTGATGATTTCAAGCTCACAAGTGGGTTTCCCTATCTCCTTTGTATATGTCCATGGTGTGCTAGCACTCTTGATTTTTGCTATAAAAATCATCATTTGCTTCTCATTGGTCTCGGCAGTAAGCAAAACCAGAAGAAAAATAGCCCATTTGTGGGCGTGAGAGAGGGAGGAAGAAAGAAGAGAGAGAGTGTTATGTGTTGTATATTTGGTAATTGATTTTCCAAAAATCATATACATAATGTTTTTTGGCTTTCAAAAGTCAAACCAATTAAAGCCTATAACCACTACATCAACTATTCACATCACTCAATCAAGTGACAAGTTGTCACATCACTCAAAGTGACTAATGATTTGATGCTTGTTGCGACTAGCGATTTGACGCTTGATGTGACTTGTGTGCCGTACTCGAATTCGAAATACGAATGCGCTCGTAAAGACTCCCGGGCTCGGGTTCGCTAATTCTAAATTAACGAATTTTCTGTTGCGACGCAATTTAATAATTATGCCTAGCAAAATTACTATTTACATCGCTAATGAATTAATTCTAAATTAACTCATTCACTCGAATTAAAATCTAATTTCAATTCCGCGTTGAAATCTATTTCGTATAATATATCGAATATATTATTTTATCGAATAATTCCAAATTAATCGTTCTCTCTCTTTAAATGATATTTTATCCCAGATAAAATATCTTCGTAATTAATCCCAGATTAATTTTCTCTCTCATCTAATTAATCCCAGATTAATTATAGTGCGAGTCATTCATCATCGGTGAATCTTTGGGAAGGACCCATGAGATCCCCGGATATGTTGCCAGTAAATTCGGTCTTTGGACTATCCGAAAATGTAAGTACCTAGTACTACGTTTGTATTGATTTACAAGACAAGGTTGGCTTCTAGCAAAGCGTCATGCCTACCCAATTCTCCAGAAATATCCTTACAGGAATAAAGGATTTGTATCAGGCGTAGTATATGTAGTGTTGCGTATTTCTGTCCAGTGTCAGATGATCACTTGCGTTCATCTCAATCCAGGAATAAATCACGGGGACCTCCTGTCATTTATATATCTAGGTGATCTAATCACAAATGATAAGAGTGCAATCTCATTTGTCACATAGTTAATTTGTAAAACAACACCTAGATGAAGTATATATCGGATCACTAACAACTTGTCTCTTTATTATCAGATAATCATGACCAAGTCATATTATCCTGATGGTTGTCACCCTTAGAGAACCAGTTATGTATCCCTGCGTGATCATCATCTCCATATGACTGGAGTGATACTTCTGTCTACATCACACCTAACACACTACGATTCTCAATATACCCCGGAGAGGCGTACACAGAACCTGTTAAAGCCCTGGACGACAAAAACCAAAGTATATTAATTGTCGCAAGTATTAGCGGTGCAAGTCTCAGCTTAAGACCAAATACACCTACCCTGATTTAGAACTTCCATAGAAATATAGTCATACTACCAATGGAATTTCGAGGGGGTCTATCCAGAGCGAAGCTATTTTCCATACCATCGGTAAAACACAACCTCCTACTACACTTGCATGAGTATCATATACCCAAATATATGAGAACTATGTCGTTATGCCATCACAACGCGCACAAGTGTAATACTAGTCTATTCCGCATTATCGATGTCCAATCTCGATAATACTACGACTAGGGATATTTAATGATTAAACCTTCATGGATTGATACTGTCTCATATCATCTCAATCCAGGAAGTAATCATAAGGACCTCCTATCATTTATACATCTTGGTGATCTAATCACAAATGATAAGAGAGAAATTTCCTTTGTCACATAGTTAATTTGTACAACAACACCATGATATGTACAAATAATGACGCTATGGGTCATAATTATCCAATATGATCGTCTTTGGACCATAGATTTATTAAACTAATATAATGGATGTTTGTAGTTTAATGAATTATAAATTAACTTCGGTAGTTTTCTTACTTTGTAACTTAGATAACGATTGTCATAAATTAGTTACGTGTTTATAAAAGAACACATATTGAACAACTTGAAAGGTTTGAGAACTTTTAATCTGTTCTGATGAAACGTGGATCGAATATTTTGACTGTTTTAAAGAATTTTGATATGAAGTTTGAAAACTGTATCTTTAAAATTCATCGCGAGTCTTTGAATTATTTAGGGATGTTTGATATGATTAAACAGATGAATTTAGAAACATTAATTCTAAGATTATTTAATTAATGGGATTCTTACTCAATATCATCCTTCTGTGATTCCATCATGATGGAATTGTGAGTGGGAGGAGGAATTGAATCTTATATGAATTGAATTGTTTTATATTAAGTATTGTCGAATTAATTTCGATACTTTTAGGCATATGCTCCAATAGTACTTATTCATCATTTTGATTACGGTTCCATTAGTTTCTACAGTTACATATACGATATGTATAAATAGAAAATTAAAATCTTGAAAAGTTTGAGATTTGAATCTTTTTTTTATATAACGGTTATACAATTGAATGTACTTGCGCCTTAGAGGTATAAGTAATAATTTATCATTCATTCTATTTAATAGAATCTTTTCTCTATTTAAAAGAATATCTTTTATACGATCCCGAGTAATAAAAATATTTTATCACTTGGTGTTTCACATCGGATGTTGAAAATTATAGAAACGATTTGACTTATTGAAGTCAATTTTGAGAGTGATGAACTGTAAATGGAACCATATAATTAATTAGATGAATATACCATTAGACGTCTTCCATATAAATTCAATAAGATGTCTGAGTCATTTGTGAAGTATTTGATATTTAATGATTCTGATGTTTTCTTAACGAAGAAAATTATCTTATAATGGGAGCGATATATGATATCGACTCCAAAATTTAGCATTGAACATAGATCTAAGATTATTCTTAGCTTACTACAATTGAGTTTTGAACTTGATTGAGTTTATATTCTGAATTGTTCGTAAAATGTGTAAATGGTTGGTGCAAGAAAAAACGAAGTAAGCTTATTAGAAGTTCGACCTTTATAGTTTGATAGTGGGAAATGTTTTACTCAATAATCTATTGTAGACTCTATGGAAACTTGTCTCTAGTCTAGCTAATAGAATAATCTGGATCTCTTACTTAATGCAAATACTAAAATGTGTATTTTGGCAAGGTGTAGGACACAGAACTTGACGACGCTGTTCTAGGCCCGCGGCCTAGTTGGGAAGTCTGAAATAACATGGAGTCACCACCCGGTGTAAACCGGGACAAAGATTTAAGGCTGCACTCACCCCTCACAAGGGAATACCTCAAACCGTTGGGTTCGGAATGGTCCCTTAGTTATGCCACTTGTGATGATATGATTTGTGCAATAAACGAACCGAATCTATTCAACATTCATTCTCAAGGGTAATCTACGCCTAAGTCCGCATGCATAATAATAACAATAAGAACCATATCTAAGTTCGCATACTTCAAAGTAAGTTATCATGACGGCCAACACGCAATAACATACAATCATCACACAAACATGCTCAATTATCTACTGCGGAAAATAAATAAGTATCTAAGCATAAATATAAATTAAATCCATAATGTAAGAACAACCTAATCATGCATAAAGAAATAACTTTCTATCGACTAAATCATGCTTAAGATAAATAACATGCTAACAACCTAATCGTGCTTTAATAACAAATAAATAACTTATGAACTACAACATGCTCAAACACAAGTTTGGATGAAACGAAATATATGCCTCTTAAGCGGTACGTGGCGTTATATCCCGAGTACAAACCGCACTACCGTCCATTCGGATTCGGCTACGGAATTTACGTCCGGGTTTCCATCCTATATTACAAAAAAGGACACATATTCCGCTCATCCAATAATCACATCATGCCTCAAACGACTCTCATGCAATAATATGAATGAAATAAACGAAAGATAGTAAGGGTGCCCTCAGGTCTAACCTCTTTTGTCATCTCAAGAAGGGCGTTACACGTTCGTTGGAAGGGTGAATGATCCGCAACTCTTTTGGTTCACTAACTCAACATCTTTCCTCGCTGTTTTGCTGCTCGGGCTGCTATTTTTACTCCGTTTCACTGCTGTTTTGCTGTATTTTCTGGTCACTGGTTTTAGTAATTAGGGGACTGTTTTGGGCGATTTAGAGGGCCAAATAGGTGCGGTTTTGGGGAGTTCTTTAGGGGGCTTTTGTGCAGTTTTTTAGTGCATTTTAGGGTAATTTTAGGGCTGTTTTATGGTGCAGTTTTTCATGGGTTGAAGGCTTGTGATGGGCGTGAAAAGTGATCAATGGGCAGTGGGTATGAAGCTCATGTATGTAACGGCTTCGTATGTGGCAGCTCAGTTTGTGGGTTCAACGTGAAAGGGGTTGTGTGGCAGAATAGGTGGAGAGTTATATGGTGCTGTGATGTGGCTTTTGGCGAGAGGGACTGAGTGCGCTTGAAAAGGGCTGTTGTGTGGCTAACGAAGTGGGGGCAGTGTGTTGAAGGGGCGAATGTGAAGCAGTGTTTAATTGTGATGTCTTTTAATGCGGCAGTGAGTGAGCTTGGGGCTTATGAAGGTGTGGGGATGTGCGTGTGTTAAGGCAATTGGTCAGGTTTATGAATGTGTAAGGTTGTGCGTGCATTAAGGCAATTGGTGAGTGTTGAGTGGGGCACAGCTGCGTGAAGAAGCAAGGCTGCGTGAAGGGTAATGGAATGTGTGAATGGTCAGGTGGCAGTGTGAAGGCTTAGGTTATTAGGCGTTGAATTATGCGTAAGCTTGAGACTTGGCTGAACAGTGAAGGGAAGCAGGTGTGTTGCCGAGGGAAAACGAGCTTAAAATATTAGGGTTTATTTGATGTGTTTTTTTTTTGTGAGAATAAGCCAACCAGGGTTTGAATTGTGTGGAGAAGGGTTCTTTTATAGGCCAATGGGGGGTTTTACCTTGTTGGATAAGGAATATGATTTGTGTGTTTAAAGGGGAATATCTTTTAATTTTAGTATGTGATAAGGAAATCTTTTAATTTGGGGAAATGATTTATGTATTTTAGGAAAGGGATTTAATTTAATTTAGGAAGGTGATTTAATTTGTGACATGTGTTTTAATTTAATTTAATTTAATTTATTTTAATTTAGGAATGTGATTTAATTTAATTTAATTTAAGTTTAATTTAATTGGTTTTAATTTAATTTGTGACATGCATTTTAAATGTTTTAATTATTTTTGGATGTGATTTAATGGGTTTGGTGTGTTTTAAAACAGAGGTCCAACAAGCGAACCCGAAGCTAAACAAGCGATTGAAATCTGACAAAATTCTAATTTCCAACTCTACCATTCCAATGTCCGTTTCCTGCGGCTTTCACAACTAAAGAGGTAGTGTCTTCATACGAGACTCATCATTGGGCTGATATGCAAAAATGCAATGCTTACAGTCGGCCCCACTTTGATGGGACTTTTGCAGTGTGTGACAATGACAATCCTATCAAAGTACATGCAATGCATTTTTACTTACCTGGCTTGCCAGCTGCCACCTGGTCTGCCCGTTGCTTTGAACTGAGTTGATTGTGCGATGGGCACCTCGACCCTGGGACGCATCCCGGAACTGCTAATGACTACGGGGGCACCTCAACCCTCAAACTGATGATGTAGTGGGCACCTCGACCATGGGCACGCATCTCGACCCTGGGCACACATCTCGACCCAATACCGCTGACAATAGGGACCTCGCCCTCGAACTGATAATGATGTAGTGGGCTTCGCCCCTAGACTGATACTGATATGGGCCTCGCCCCCAGACTGATGCTGATTATGGGCCTCGCCCTCAAACTGATATGGATGTGGGCCTCGCCCCCAGAGTGATGTGGTGTGATGAGGTCCATTCCCGAACCGTCACCGGATGTGGTCCATTCCCGAACCGATCTCCATTCCCGGAATGTGACTGTGATATGGTGTAATGAGGTTCATTCCTGAACCGATCTCCATTCCCGGAATGTGACTGTGATATGGTGTGATGAGGTCCATTCCTGAACCGTCACCGTGATGTGGTCCATTCCCGACCGATCTCCATTCCTGGAGTGTTACTGTGATGTGGCGTGATGAAGTCCATTCCCGAATTGTCACCGTGCTGTGGTCCATTCCCGAACCGTTGATGTGATGTGGTGTGATGAAGTCCATTCCCGAACTGTCATCGTGTGGTGGTCGATTCCCGAACCAATCTCCATTCCCGGAGTGCCATTCCCGGCGTGATCATTCCCGAGCTGTCCATTCCCAAACTGTCCATTCTCGGACTAAATCTCCATTCTCGGAGTGCCATTCCCGGCGTGCCATTCTCAGTGTGCTCATTCCCGAGCTGTCCATTCTCGGAGTGCCATTCCCGGCGTGCTATTCTCGGCGTGCTCATTCTCAAGTTGTCCATTCCGGACTATATCTCCATTCTCAGAGTGTCATTCCCGGCGTGCCATTCTCGGCGTGCTCATTCTCGAGCTGTCCATTCCCGGACTATATCTCCATTATCAGAGTGCCTTTCCTGGCGTGCCATCCTCGGTGTGCTCATTCTCGAGCTGTCCATTCCCGGACTATATCTCCATTCTTGGAGTGCCATTCCCGGCGTGCCATTCTCGGCGTGCTCATTCTCGAGCTGTCTATTCCCGGATTATATCTCCTTTCTCGGAGTGCCATTCTCGGTACAACTGATCTGATGTGATGCGGGCCTCGCCCCCCGAATGCCCTGCCCGGCAGAAACTGATCTGATGTTATGTGGGTCTTTCCCCCCAGAATGCCATACCCGGCAGAAACTGATCTGATGCTATGTGGGCCTCGCCCACAGAATACTATATCTGGCAGAACTGATCTGATGTCTTCATACTCGGAGTGTTGTGTCTGGCTGATCTAATAATATCTCCATACCTGGAGTGCCGTACCTGGCAAAACTGATCTGATATCTCCATACCCGGAGTGTCGTATCTGGCAAAACTGATATTGATGTCTCCATACACGGAGTGCTATACCCGGCAAAACTGATGCTGATAATGATGTGGGCCTTGCCCCCAGAGTGCCATACCCGGCAAGACTGATACTGAACTAATGTTGGCCTCACCTCTAGAGTGCCATACCCGGCAACACTGATACCGATAATGATATGGGCCTCACCCCCAGAGTGCCATACCCGGCAAGATTGATACTGATGCTAATATGGGCCTCGCCCCAGACTGATGCTGATGTCTGATGTGGGCCTCGACCCTGGGACTCATTCCCGAAACTGCTGACAAGGTGGGCCTCGACCTTGGGATCCATTCTCGGATTCATTCCAAATTCTGACAACGTGGGCCTCGGCCTTGGGATTCATTCCCTGGATTCACTCCAAAACTCTAGCGATGTGGGATTCATTCCCCTGGGATTTATTCCTGAAACTCTGACGATGTGGACCTCGACCTTGGGATTCATTCCCCAAACTGCTGATAAGGTGGGCCTCGACCCTGAGTTGATATTGATGTGGGCCTCGCCCCCAAGTTGATACTGGTGTGGGCCTTGCCCCAAACTGATACTGATGATGTGGGCCTCGCCCCCAAGTTAATACTGATGTGGGCCTCACCCCAAACTGATATTGATGTGTGCCTCGCCACTAAGTTGATATTGGTGTGGGCCTCACCCCAAAACTGATACCGATGACATTGTACTGTTGTTGCTTCTGATTGGATGGCCTTTTACCATTTTCTCTTTTTCCTTTTTGAAGCTTGTGCATAAAAACAAGACAAAGGTTGCATGTATATGACGTGTATACATGTATGCATGAATGTGTTTCCTATTCCGACGGGTTAGGTCTTCTTTGTGCTCCTCGGCGCTCCTTGCCTACAAAAGTCTTTGATCGCCCCCATGGGCCTGCTTGTGATTTTCTTCAGCCAGTTCTGTTCTGGTAACTGGTTGGTTCTCTTTTATCTTATGGCTAAAGTTCTCGGTACATCCCTTTAGTCGTGGGGCGGTAGACTGGTCACCCCCAGTTTTGATTTAGCTTTCTGCTCTCCGCTGTTTGTACTTGGTCAAGATGAACCACATGGTGGGGCCTTCCATATAATCATGCTATATCACTTGCTATGAAATAGTCCCAATAGCTACACATATTATCGTCCTCAAAGAATGCCTAGTAATGAAACCAAAGAACTTTCAAAACACCCAATGCAACTCAAATCTGAGTTTTTGAATAAATCATCTATGCCAGACTCAAAGTTTGTGTGTGCAAAGGTTCTTTTACAGCTTAATCCTTAAGCAAGCCAACTCAGTGATTTCGTTTTAAAAATCAGGATCGGTGGGTCAAACAAACCTAGATATCTCAATTACGCTCTGCAATTGCTTTTTCGTGCTCAATGTGGTATGGTTTTATCTTTCTTTTCCTTTGTCTCTATTTTTCTTTTCATTTTGAACTTTTTTTTTCTTTTTTCTTTTTTTTTCATTCTTTCTCTTTTTTTCAACACACCTACCCTTTAAGGTGGCATTTCTCCTCATGGTGGTCCTAATACTTGCCAATGGGTAGCTTCACGCTTATCGGTTATAGGCGGTTCAATTCTTTTCTTTAGAGACTTTTCTTTCATTTTCAACCATACCACACATCATAACATAAGCAAATCAAGATAGACATCTAAGCAAACGGTCATTCACCGACCTACAATTTATTCAACTAGTCACCTTGCCAACTACTCAGGTTTTCACCGCTAAGAACCTATAGTGAAGTGCTTACGAGTCTAACATAGATCAATCACTCAAAGTATCAGATAAAAGCACATCAAGGGTTTATCGTTTCTAAGATTTCATCCTAAAGAAAATGATTTCATCATCGAACTTATGTCTAACTATCAATGACTAAAAACAAACAATTTTTTTTCTTTTTTCTTTTTTTTTCTCTTTTTTTTTCTTTTTTTATTTGGGCCCACCATGGTCTTTCTATCCTTGCCGTAAGATTTTATGTTCCTCAGTTTCCTTTCCCCGATATCCATGTTTTCTAAACTCTTCTTGACAAGTCTTCTTTTATCCCTAACCCAATGGATATCTATGATGGCTTTTAAGACACGAGGGTTAACATGATGCATGTATGCATGAGATGCATGTGATGTATGAGATACAATATGCATGGGGTTTATCAAAAGCATAAAGGGTGGCCCCTATAGGTCATACAACTATGGTTCACATGTAGGTTTACAGGAGTATGGACAAAGGCTCTCGTTTGACGAAGGATTACCCACAACTATGACTCCCCACTCAAGGGTTCAAGCGACCAAGTGAGTGCACCTTTTTTATGCCTTACGGTACGTGCCAACGAGTTACGGTGTGTGACTAACTATCGAATGGATTTCCCGTAGAAGATTCCCCAGAGGGAGGGTGGAGCGAGGCTCTCTTAAGTACCCAAGCCCTTTAGACTCTTATCGCTTGGTGTCAGGAATAAACAATGAGTCCTCCAAACTAGTATGTCACAACGAGCTATAAGTAATGATTATCTCGGCGTCTTCACAGCTTTTCCTTATGAAAAGGTAGTGAGTGAAGGAAGACACCCAACCATCACCTAGCTCCAACAAAGCCTTTGATTAACCCCTTTCAACTCACTATCGAAATGATTAACTAAAGCACAAATCATAAACATCACAAGACATGATTTCGGGGCCAATTCAAAATATCCCTAGTGGAGTCGCCAGATTGTAGGACACGGAACTTAACGACGCTGTTCTAGGCTCGCGGCCTAGTGGGAAGTACAAAATAACATGGAGTCACCACCCGGTGTGAATCGGGACAAAGATTTAAGGCTGCACTCACCCCTCGCAAGGGAAGACCTCAAACCGTTGGGTTCAGAATGGACCCTTACTTATGCCACTTGTGATGATATGATTTGTGCAATAAACGAACCGAATCTATTCAACATTCATGCTCAATGGTAATCTACGCCTAAGTCCGCATGCATAATAATAACAATGAGAACCCATATCTAAGTTCACATACTTCAAAGTAAGTTATCATGACGGCCAACACGCAATAACATACAATCATCACACAAACATGCTAAATTATCTACTGCGGAAAATAAATAAGAATCTAAGTATAAATATAAATTAAATCCCTAATGTAAGAACAACCTAATCATGCATAAAGAAATTACTTTCTATCGACTAAATCATGCTTAAGATAAATAACATGCTAACAACCTAATCATGCTTTAATAACAAATAAATAACTTACGAACTACAGCATGCTCAAACACAAGTTTGGATGGAACGAAATATATGCCTCTTAAGCGGTACGTGGTGTTGTATCCCAAGTACAAACCGCACTACCGTCCATTCGGATTCGGCTACGGAATTTACATCCGGGTTTCTATCCTATAAACCACAAAAAGGGGACACATATTCCGCTTATCCAACAATCATATCATTCCTCAAACGACTCTCATGCAATAATATTTTTAAAATAAATGAAAGATAGTAAATAAAAGGGTGCCCTCAGGTCTAACGTCTTTTGTCGTCTCAAGAAAGGGCGTTACACGTCTGTTGGAAGGGTGAATGATCCGCAACTCTTTTGGTTCACTAACTCAACGTCTTTCCTCGCTGTTTTGCTGCTCGGGCTGCTATTTTTACTCTGTTTCACTGTTGTTTTGCTGTATTTTCTGGTCACTATTTTTAGTAATTAGGGGACTATTTTGGGCGATTTGGAGGGCCAAAGAAGTGCGGTTTTGGGGAGTTCTTTAGGGGCTTTTGTGCAGTTTTTTAGTGCAGTTTTAGGGTAATTTTGGGGCTGTTTTATGTATGGTACAGTTTTTGTGGGTTGAAGGCTTGTGATGGGCGTGAAAAGTGATCAATGGGTAGTGGGATTGAGGCTCATGTGTGTAAGGGCTTCGTATGTGGCAGCTCAATTTTGTGGGTTCAACGTGAAAGGGGCTGTGTGGCAGAATGGGTGGAGAGTTATATGGTGTTGTGATGTGGCTTGTGGCGAGAGGGGCTGAGTGCGCTTGAAAATGGTTGTTGTGTGGCTGACGAAGTGGGGGGGCAGTGTGTTGAAGGGGTGAAGGTGAGACCGTTTTTTAATTGTGCTGTCTTTTAATGCGGTAGTGAGGCTTGAGGCTTATGAAGGTGTGGGGATGTGCGTGTGTTAAGGCAATTGGTCAGGTTTATGAAGGTGTAAGGCTGTGCGTGCGTTAAGGCAATTGGTGAGTGTTGAGTGGGGCACAGTTGCGTGAAGAAGCAAGGCTGCGTGAAGGGTAATGGAATGCGTGAAGGGTCAGGTGGCAGTGTGAAGGCTTAGGTTGTTAGGCGTTGAATTATGCGTGAGCTTGAGACTTGGCTGAACAGTGAAGGGAAGCAGATACGTTGCTGAGGGAGAACTAGCTAAGAATATTAGGGTTTATTTGATGTGATTTGTTTTTGTGAGAATGAGCCAGCCATGGTTTGAATTGTGTGGAGAATGGTTCTTTTTATAGGCCAAGGGAGAGGGTTTTACCTTGTTGGAGAAGGAATAGGATTTGTGTGTTTAAAGGGGAATATCTTTTAATTTTAGTATGTGATAAGGAAATCTTTTAATTTGGGGAAGTGATTTATGTATTTTAGGAAAGGGATTTAATTTAATTTAGGAAGGTGATTTAATTTGTGACATGTGTTTTAATTAATTTAATTTATTTTAATTAGGAATGTGATTTAATTTAATTTAATTTAAGTTTAATTTAATTGGTTTTAATTTAATTTGTGACATGCATTTTAAATGTTTTAATTATTTTTGGATGTGAATTAATAGGTTTGGTTGTTTAAAATAGAGGTCCAACAAGCGAACCCGAAGCGAAACAAGCGATTTAAATCTGACAAAATTCTAATTTCCAACTTTACCCTTCCAACGTCTGTTTCCCGCGGCTTTCACAACTAAAGAGGTAGTGTCTCCATACGAGACTCATCATTGGGCTGATATGCAAAAATGCAATGCTTACACTAGGAATACAAAGTGGTTTTTCTGAATGGTTTCTTTGACGAAGAGATCCATTCAGATTTTTTTATTTGAACAGTTTCGTTGAGGAATGGCCCTGATATTTATATTATACAAAATTCCAGTTTGGTATGCTAGCTTATAGAGTCTATTGTAGACTCAAAGAGCTTTCTAAAAATGTGTGCTCTCTAATTTTGACATGAGTCAGATTGTCTGATTCTATCAAAGCGTAGAGAATATATATTATAAAAGGATTATTGGGATTATACAAATTTCTTTCTAATTTTATATATCCTAACTGTATTTTCACTATTAAGGTAATAATGAGATGTTTGTGAGTTAAATGATTTACCTGGGTCTTCTTATCTCCGTGAATACAGTGGGAGTTGTCGCTATTATATTTGAAATAAAGTTTTATATTTGATCTGAAACTATCAGACTAGTGAGATGCTTCCATTGGTTGTGCATTAGATACGATATAATAAATGACACAACATGACTATCTATGTGACAGTTAGTAAAAATATTTGACAATTAGTGTATCTTTTATGTATTTAGTATTCGCCATTCGTAGAGGATGATTCCTCAGTTGAAAGAAAAATTGATTAAAATATCTAGTCAGATTTATGCATCATATGATGATGGCATAATGAATATTGTATTATGCAAGATTAAATATATCAATTTAGTCGCAATTATTACGAGCTATTCTGATACGCTGTAGGCCATAGGAATGGGACTTGAAACATGTTTTATAGTATCTTTGAGATATTAAGAACGAGTTTCTTATTCATGGAGATTATAATCTGCAACTATTACGGTAGAATCAGATTTGAGTGTAATTGTGACGGAAGATGGTCTACGTCATATAGAGTCAGAAAAGAAGCAATGAGAGTGTCATGATTGATTCCACTGTATTGGTGGAATTAATTATAACTTATGAAGTACTGACTTATGAAGTTACATAGTGACCTTGTAAATTCAGAGTTTTGATATTGATATCGCATATGGAAACTATTGATATGGAACTTTGGTTCTACATAATATGTTTGATGCTGCCGAAGGGAAACATTTGAGATTGTTAGACAAAATCAAAATGTAATAGCGGACCTACTCGCTTATGCTCACCTCTTGAGTGCTATATGAGCTATTGAGGGCCTTGCGTATACGATACACATTAAGATGTGTATATGATACTATGGATTGACACTAGAACAACTGGGAGAAATTATTACGGTTGGTGCTCGGAGTGCCAATCTGGATCGTATTTATGTTCGGTTCATGAATACAGACAATTTATTTTTCCATAATATTACATATTTATGGTAGTACCTCTTGTCTTTTATATATATTCGATCTAATTTGATTAGATCGAAACTAAATCATGTTTAGTGATATATATATATATATATATATATATTGAAGGGCTTTTAGGGGCAGAATCCGGTAACGCAGCGGAAGCGGTGGAAAATCGTATCTTTCGATTTCAAAAATTTTTCTCGAATAATTAAATAAACATATTTATTTAATTATCCCATAATCAAATTATGAAATGAAATTCAAATAAATCATATTTACGTGAATTTACCGAATTACCCTTATATTGGTACTTTGTCCATTTTAGTCCGAAATTGATCAAATCAATTTTGAATGATTATAAATCATTTCTAAGATGAACTTAGCATGTTCAAAACATCAAAACACCAAAACAATCAAAATCCCCAAATATTAGTGACATGGCCGAATGCTCCCACAATGGTGCCATTTTGTGCACTTTGTCATTTCATGCATCAAAACACATCAAGATGTAATCCAATGAACATGAAACTTTATATGCATCATATACACATCCAAATGCACAACATATATGAAAATCCCCAAATTTGGAATTGGTCATGAACCCTAATTTTTCAATTTCATCAAATTGGACAAATTAGACCAAATTGGTTAAATCCAATACTTCAATCATGTTTCTTCCATCCAATCAAAGTCTCAACACAATGAAACAACTCAAGATCAAATCTAGGTCATCTAAGAGTGGGTCAACAACACTAGATTAGCAACAAGGTTTCCAAAACCATAAAAGAATACTTATAACTACACTAGTCACAAGTTTTCTCCATTATACATGCTCAACACTTTCACCAAACTTTTATCCATCAAAAAAACAAAGAATAAAGAATAGAAAAACTCAAGAACATCACAAGATGTTGCCCACAACAAGAGGAACAAATTACTCTCTAATGGAAGGTTGGAAATACTTACTATTTTCCAAGCTTTTCTTGATTTTTCTTTCTTTTCTCTCTAGCATCCTTTGCTTCCTTTAATGGAGTTTTGGGTAAAGTGTATTAGGTAGATACCAAATGAAATGAAAAATAATATATACTTGCATCATAAAGGCCTTGGCCGAATTTGGCAAAGGCATATACAAGAAATATTAATTTCAATTTCATTTGAATTCATTAAATCAACTTGATAAAATATCTAAATAATACTTTATAGATATTAATTAAGTCAACAAATGCAAATTAGAAAAATATAAACTCTTATATTTTAAGGTGCTTGGCCGAATTTAAGGGAAAAATAAGGAAAAAAATACATTTTCATTTTTCAAACAATTTTAACAAATATCTTAAGAAGTCAAAATCAATTTGACAACCTTTCCTTTAATGTATAAGTCAATAATTGCAACTTATAATCACTTCCTAACTTTTCATTGGTGATATATTTATATTTTAATATATTAATCATTTAACAATTAAATAATTAAATAATTAATTAAATACAAATATATCATATATATGTATTATATTTACTTTAAATATCTCAAATACATATATTGATGATATATGTCAAATACCTTTATTTGAATTTATTATGGTATTTAATAATATCATATATTAAATACAAATACACATTAATTAGGAAATGACGGTTCGGCCCGTTTGCATGTATTTTTCGTTTAACGATGAAACTATTTATAAATAATCATCATTATTCATAAATGCTGCTCTAGTGCTCTACGAGTATGTTTATTGAGACTCTCTAGATTCAGGTAATCCGTCACGAAATCCAATTTCATGTGCATAATCTATCCACCCGTTAGATTATGACGATCACGATAAACTAGCTGAATCATACAGGTCGAGGTCATTGCATATGTATAATCCCTCTGTCATAGGTATCCAGATAATCCTGAGGATATAGATGTAAAATCAAATCTCTATAGGTATTATCTCGTCGACGTATCTATTAGCAATCTTTAAATAACACTCAAGACTTACTTCTGATGTATACTGTGGCCACAGATTTAACAGACTGCTAAATATATATGGACTACCTATGCTCTGTACACAGAACTGACGGATCCTATCTTGACCACACAGGATATCCTGAGGATCGATCCCACCCAACGAACAGGCGGAGGTCTGATCTAAATAGATCGGTGACGTGACTGCCATCTATGTGTGAAGGATGTCTCATACATCCACAGGTGTCTCAAGTCGAATGACCATTATGCTACTCAACCCGAGAAGATTCTTATTGACGTTGGTGTACCATCCATTAAGAATCTTCGGTGAGCCGTTCAGTGTTTATCCATTATAAACCCTACAGTCTATACGAGTCTCCATAGACTCATGGTTCATTGGAAAAACCATCGGACCAAGTCTCGATATACGACATGTACCGGTCTCAACGGATTTGACTAACCGACCGTGTTAGCAAATCTTGACCAGGAACTATGTTGATAATATTCATATAGCAGTGACACTTCCCAATGTCAATTACAAACTAACTTTGTAACTGTGTACTGCCTATATATTATCGGGCCTTTGTCTAATATATAACATATCACTAAACCACATTTAGTTTCAATCTAATCGTAATCAGATCGAATACGTATATAGAAACAAGAGGTGCAACCATAAATAAGTAATATTATGGAATAAGGGGATGTTCGTATTCATGAATCAGACGTAAATACGGTCCGGATTGGCGCTCTGAGCACAACCCCAACATATATATATATATATATATATATATATATATAGACAAAGACCCAATGATTACAACGTACTGCGTAGTTACAACTTAAGTGGATGTTTAATTGAAATTGGGAAAGTGTCATTATACGTTGTATATTCTCAATAAAGTTGCTGGTTCAAGTTTATGATACGAGTCGATTAGTAAAATCTGTTGGAGACCAAACAGGTATATCGAGACTTGGTTCAATGGTTTATTCCCAATGAACCAAAATGAGAATTTGGAGACCGTTTAGACATTTAGGGGTTTATTCGATCAATGATGATGAATCACTGGAGATTTCCTCATTAGATGCCACACTAAACGTCAATTAGGAATCTGGTTGGTTGTTGGAAAAAAAATCTAATCCATGTCCCAAGATCAAAAGAAACAAGCAAAATATATAAAAGAATGAACAATATTGAAGTATGGCGGAATCATACTCAAAAAGATCGGAATGTGGATGCGTTTGATGAAACAAAACTTTCTCCTTTGTGCAGTGAAGGATTCGGCCAAGCAGAAAAAGAAGCTCCAAGCAATGTTTGATCCTTCCAAGCTCTAAGATGAGTTTCCCATAACACCTTTGTATGATCCCTTGATGGTGCTAGCCAAATATGTGATTATGTTCCAAACACACACACTTTCTTCAAGTTTTTTGCAACAAAATGAAGAAATGGAGAGGGCTGTGAGAGCTTACTGTTTCGGTAATTGAGAGGGAGAAGAGATCTGATTTTTGTTTACAAAAATCAATTTATATTTATGCCATAATATTTATTAAATAATAATAAACTTTGACACAAACCATGCAAAGGCTTAGAGTGTCAAACACTCAATTTCCATGCAAATACCTTGAGTGCATTGTACACTATCTCCATGCAATGCATCAACAATAAAATAATGCATATAATGACATGTGTCATGTGGGCCCCACACGTTTCCAAATGAAAGTGGGCCCACGTGCACTCACGCGTTCGGGTTCGATATTTCCGAAATACCGAACTTACGTCGCGACGTTAATTAAATCGAATTTAAATAAATAATTGCGCCTAGCGAAATTATTATTTACGTCGCTAACGAATTAATTCTAAATTAACTCGTTTGCCCGAATTAAAATCTAATTTTAATTTCGCGTCGAAATCGAATTTCGATTATTATATCGAATATAATAATTTTACGATTAATTCCAAATTAATCGTTCTCTCTCTTTATATAGTACTTTATCCAAGATAAAGTCTCTCCGTAATTAATCCAAGATTAATCGAGTTTGAATCATACGTCATTGGTGAATCTTCGGGAAGCGACCCAAGAGACCTCTAGATATGTTGGCAGTAAATCCGGTTGTCGAACTATCCGAACACGTACGTACCAAGTACTACGTTTTTACCGATTTACAAGACAAGGTTAGCCTCTAGCAAAACGCCATGCCTACCCAATTCTCTAGAAATATTCTTACTGGAATATTAGATCTATAACAGGCGTAGTATACCGTAGTATAGTGTATATCGAACCAGTATCGGATGATCACATGTAAGGCCTGGGGCTGGAGATGTGTCTGCCCCGTACGATACACATATCGGACATCAAGCAACCAGTCTCTTTGAATCGGATAATCCTGACCTAGTCATATTATCCCGATGGTTGCAACCATTATAGAGTACTAGTTCTGTATCCCTCGCGATCATCATCTCCATATGTCTGAAGTGATACTTCCATCTTGACATCACATCCAATACACTACGATTCTCGATAAACCCAGAAGAGGTGTACACAGAACCGTTAAAGCCCTGGACCACCAAAACTAAAGTTTACCGATTGTCGTAAGTACTAGCGATGCAAGTCTCAGGTTAAGATCATATGCACCTACCCTGAAGCGGACTCCCATAGACACGCAGACATACTACCAATGGGACTCCGCGGGGTCTATCCAGAGCGAAGCTGTTTTCCGTACCATCGGTAAAACACAACCTCCTACCGCACTTGCATAAGTATCCTATACTTAAATATATGAGAACTATGCCGTTGTGCCCTCACAACATGCACGAGTGCAGTACTAGTCTATTCCGCATTATCGATGTCCATCTCGATAATACTACGACTAGGGATATTTAATGATTAAACTTTATGGATTGATACTGTCTCATATCATCACAATCCGGAACTAATCATAGGGACTTTTACCATTTATATATCAAAGTAAATAAATTACAAAACGGTAAAAGGCAATTTCATTACTACATAGTTAATTTTGTACAATAATACAATATCATTTACAAAATAGTGACGCTATGGGTCATTACTGTCTAACAATCTCCCACTTGGCCTATAGCCAGTCACTCAAGCATCTAATACCTGAACTATGTACATGTCGCTCAAACTTTTCCCGAGGAATAGCCTTCGTCAGCGGATCTGCAATATTATCCTCTGATGCGATCTTTTCGATCTTCACATCGCCACGATGTATGATCTCTCGAATCAGATGGAATCGTCGAAGAACATGTTTGGATCGTTGATGAGACCTTGGTTCCTTAGCCTGTGCTATAGCCCCACTATTGTCACAATACAATGGAACGGGCTCAGCTGCTAACGGAACTACTCCTAATCCAATTAGAAATTTACGGATCCAAACTGCCTCTTTTGCTGCTTCAGCTGCTGCAATGTACTCCGCTTCAGTTGTTGAATCGGCAACAGTATCTTGCTTGGAAGATTTCCAGCTCACTGCTCCGTTATTCAAGCAAAATATGTACCCGGTTTGCGACTTGAAGTCGTCTCTGTCGGTTTGGAAACTTGCATCGGTATATCCAGATACCTCAAGTTCTCCATCTCCATAGATTAAGAAAACATCCTTAGTTCTTTTAAGATACCTAAGGATACTCTTAACCGCCATCCAGTGATCCTGTCCTGGATCGGCCTGATATCGACTGCACATGCTCAAAGCATAGGACACATCAGGTCGTGTACATATCATGGCATACATGATCGATCCGACTGCCGAGGCGAACGGAGTCCGACTCATGTTGTCTCTCTCATCTTGTGTTTTAGGACACATGTCCCTAGATAGAAGACGCCATGTGATGTTGGCAACATCCCCTCTTGGACTGATCCATGTTGAATCTCTTCAACACTTTATCAATATATGTACTCTGGGAGAGTCCAAGTAGCCTTCTAGATCTATCCCGGTAGATCTTTATTCCTAGAATAAAAGCTGCTTCTCCCAGAGATCTTTCATGGAGAATTTCAATGAAAGCCAAGCTTTCACCGACGTTAACATGGGAATGTCATTGCCTATAAGCAATACATCGTCGACATAAAGGACAATAAAAGTCAGTGCACTCCCACTAACCTTCTTATATACACAAGGATCATCTACGTTTTGAATGAAATCATATTCTTTTATGACCTCATCAAAACGTTGGTTCCATGACCTCGATGCTTGCTTCAGTCCATAAATGGACCGATTTAACTTACAAACCTTGTTTGCAAGTCTTGGTGCGATAAAACCGTCAGGTTGTTGCATATAAACATCCTCCAACAGGTTTCCGTTAAGGAAAGCGGTTTTAACGTCCATCTGCCATATTTCGTAATCGTAATATGCAGCTATTGCAAGCATTATCCGAATGGATTTAATCATGGCAACGGGTGAGAAAGTTTCGTCATAATCAACTCCAAGTTGTTGACGATACCCCTTCGCTACAAGCCTAGCTTTGTACGTTTGTACGTTGCCATCCATGTCTGTCTTCTTCTTGAAGACCCATTTGCATCCAATAGGCTTTACGCCTTCTGGTGCATCAACCAGTGTCCAAACTTGGTTGGTATACATGGAATCCATTTCGGCCTTCATGGCCTCTTGCCATAAAGTGGATTCGATACCTTGTATCGCTTCCTCATACGTAGCCGGTTCAGTATCCTCAATAAGATTAATATCTACATGAGGTGAGATCAGGAATCCATACCTCTCAGGTATTACCCTGACTCTCTCCGACCTACGTAGTCCTTGTGTAATTGAAGATTGTGGTTCAGTCTCATCCTGGATGGACTGTTCATGTTCCGTTCTTGATTCATTGCCAGGAACAGTATCACTACGACTTTCATCGAGTTCTACTTTCCTCCCACTAAACACTGCATTTAGGAATTCCTTCTCAAGGAAAACCGCATGTAGAGCAACAAATACTTTGTTCTCTTGTGGGTAATAGAAGTAATATCCTTTGGTTTCCTTAGGATATCCAACAAATAGGCATTTATCTGATTTGGGTTCAAGTTTGGTACCTTCCAAACGTTTGACGTATGCCCAGCAACCCCAAATCTTCAGGAATGAGAAACCTGGTTTCTTTCCTGTCCATATCTCATACGGAGTCTGTTCAACAGACTTTGACGGAAACCTATTCAAAATAAGAATTGCACTTTCTAATGCATGTCCCCAGAAGGATATAGGTAGCTCAGTGCGACTCATCATCGACCTTACCATGTCAAGCAAGGTACGGTTTCTCCGTTCAGACACACCATTTAATTGTGGTGTTCCAGGAGGAGTCCATTGTGAAAGAATACCATATTCTTTCAAGTAATCTTGAAACTCATTACTTAAGTATTCGCCACCACGGTCCGACCGTAATGTTTTAATACTCTTGCCTGTTTGTTTTTCAACTTCGTGTCGAAACTCTTTGAATTTCTCAAAAGTTTCCGACTTGTGCATCATTAGATACACATAACCATAACGTGATGCATCATCCGTAAAGGTTACGAAGTATCGATATCCACCTCTAGCCTGGCTAGACATGGGCCCACAAACGTCACTATGAACGAGGGCTAACAGTTCAGTGGCGCGTTCACCTTTACCACTAAAAGGTGATTTAGGCATTTTGCCTAATAAACAAGATTCGCAGACGTCATATGAATTTGGATCAAATCCGTCCAAGTACCCACTCTTCGAAAGTGTGGATATGCGAGTCTTGTTGATGTGTCCCAGACGACAATGCCACAAATAAGTTTCTTCCTTTGGATTACTCATTTTGAGCCTTTTGTTTGTTATTTTACATTTTGGAGATTCATTTATATTCAAAATATAAAGACCATTATTTGCATCAGCACTGCAAATTTCTGCATCATTTTATATAAATAACACCTGGTGTTTTTAAATACAAAAGTGTACCCATACTGGGTTAACAAAGATACAGAAATAATATTCTTAGTTAAACTAGGAACATAATAACAGTTCAAAAGTTTAAGTACATGCCCCGAGGGCAGTTCCAAAACAAAAGTGCCTACGGCCAAAACAGCAACAGAAGTTCCATTTCCAACTCGTAGATCTACCTCCCCCGAAGCCAGTCTCCTGCTATCATGCAGATCCTGCACATCAGTACAAATATGAGAACCACAGCCAGAATCAAAAATCCAATTTTTATTAAGACTAGAAGTAGTCATATTTATCTCAATAACAAACATACCTGAGGCCGGTGCCTTGCCCGCCTGTATGTCCTCCTTATGTCCCTTGTTCATGCGGCAGTCACGCTTCCAGTGACCTTTCTTGCCGCATTTCAGGCAAACATCTTGAGACTTGTCCCTTGGCTTCCCAGAAGCCTTTGTTGACTTGGCCTTGCCTTTGTTCTATGCTTTTTCTTCTTAACACCCCCAGTTGCCTTGAGCCCAGCTTTCGGCGTTTGAGATGTTGTTGCAAAGTGCGCCTCGCGCTTGTTGCCTTTCAGAAGTTCTTTCTCTGACTCCTTGAGAATCGACAATAACTCTCCAAGAGTGTCATCCGAATTCATCAGTTTGTAGTTGATGACAATCTGTTTCCAAGTATCGGGTAGTGACTGTAGAAGTACATCTATAGCCAGCTCAGCCTCCAAGACTATACCCATATTAGCCAGTTCATCAATATCGGCTATCATTTGAGTCCCATGGACCTCAACAGAACTACCATCAGTCATACGGGAGCGAAAGATTTTCTTCACCAACTCGTACCTCGCCATCCGCTTATTAGTGCGGTGAAGATCTTGCAATCTTGCCATCATATTATAAGGATCCAAGTCCCTATTTTGGCGGCGAAAGTGTTGAGTCATTGAAGCAAGCATGATCGACTGAGCCGTGTCACAATCATCACTGTGAGTTTTCCATAACTCCAGCTCAAGTGGCTCAGTGGGCTTAGGCCCGAGAGGTCTTTGTATCGTATACAGTATCCTCTCCGCCCCAAGGACTATCCTTAGGTTCATTTCCCAATCAGCAAAGTTTGTCCCCTTAAAGACATTGTCACCCATGATGATGTCTCGGACATTTACCTTGCTTGCCATCTTAACTACGATAGTCCAACTATCTAGTTAACGATAAAATGGGTACAGTCAAACTGTTACAAGAAAAATAACATTTTATTAGTCCAACTAATGTTAAAATATTGACGAAATAAATTTTGTAAGCGCGTAAAGCTAAGTATCTGAATGAAATTGCAAACTCAATACTAGCCTCCCACTATTTTCTACAAGTCTCTAACCCTCTGTTGAGTACTCGGGAAATCCAATTTCCTAGTGGGCTAGGATCCCGTTAAATAACACACAACCTTGACTTTGGCCAACAAGTTGTATGATATTTAACTAGGTAGATCTCGAAGATCAATTGGATCCCATCCAATTCCTAGATCCGGTAGGTGGACATCCAAGTCCGAAACATATATATCTAATACATATGTCAATGTATCCAATACATTTTCCTAACCATTTCCTCTGAATCAACTAAGCCTTGGCTTTGGCACAACAAACCTAATGATTCCAGTTAAGCGGGACCCATTGACAGGAAAGTTTCGTAATCAATGTCGATGGACAAGAAGTGATCTTGACTTTGGCCAACAAATCACAACTTGGACAGGACACCGATGTGGAACAAAACTCTCATGATTCAAACACATCCTCAATTGACAAAGGTCTTGACTTTGGCCAACAAACCAATGCCAATTTCGGATCTTGAGAAAGAATCATTCAACGGAAGGAAAATCGCTTAATATTGTTTGAGGGATTTTTCGCGTAATTGGCAACCAATTAATTTATCTTTGTTAGGTCTCATCATCATACACCCTTAAGCATGCTTCTAAAACATAAAGCGCGTAAAGTAAAGTAATAGTGATATGCGGATGGATATATAAACAACTTGTTCCTAGAACAAATCACTCCTTTCCTCTCCCCGCTAGCACTATTCTACTCTACCCAATTACATAATACAATAAGAGAAACCTCATTTACATTGAGGGGAATTAGGTGAGAAGAGAATACAAAGAGATAAAGAGATAAGGCTGGACACGCAGGTCCAATTTATAAATTCAAATTTACAATAATTTCTAAAATTACCCTTCCCTTCTAATATCCATCCGATATACACTATTCATACAACACATCCACATTCATTCATTCAAGGCATGTTATACAACCAATCAAATCCAATTAATTAGTCTTTAATTAGGTGACAATACAATGTTCAAACAATTGTTTGCATTTGCGCGAGTCCAACTCGTTTTGAGAATAAATACTTATAGTATGAATTCACGAATTATATCGAACTACTCGTTAAATCCAATTTAAGTCGTATTCAATACTAATCCTATTATTTAATTCTAAATTAAATATTTACACTTTTATTGTGCTTTTATAACTTAGATTCCAAATCTAGTACTATTGGGTCTCAAAGCCCAACTAACATCTAATGTCCGTTTAATTAAAGTCCGATGGGCTTTCTATTGATTTCATTAGGCTTGGGCCTTGGTCAATGTGGGTCAAACCCAATTTCCAAGCCCAATAAGGAATCACCCTCATTTGCCATAAAATCAATATCAAGCCCATAAGGCCCAATTAAACATAAAAGCCCATTTATTACATTTGGACTTAAATGGTGTGATTTAGGCCCATTTTGGATCCAATCCAAATGGTCCAAATCTACTTGGCCCAACCAAGCCCATTTATGTCCAAATATAATAGTTTTAGGCCCAATTCCAATTTAAGCCCAATTAACAAATTTTAAAATTCCAAATTTTATAACTTAATTAATTAAAGTGTATTACATGATTAATCTTTTAAATCAATATTCCCAAAATATCAAATTAATCCATTAATCATATTTTTATCTTAAATATATGTCCAACATTATTTAATCAAAAAATCAAGTCCCTAATACTCCATCAAGCATTCGGCCAAGGTGATTAAAATGGTTCCGATTTCGTTTTCAATCCAATCGAGTTACAAATCATCATTCCATATTATTCAAGTCATCTAATGTCTTAAAATTAAAAAATCATCTAGTCCACATGCTTGCATGTATTCGGCCAAGCCTCATTTGGGTTGGAAAAATTAATCCAATTTATTTTCCATGAAATTGATGATGTATAATCTAAATAACATACATCTAAGCATATTTAATCAAGCAAACTCATCAAATCATGCTTCAAACAATTTTCCCAAATAACATCCTAATATATTTGCATGCTTTTAAGCTCAATGATACCATTGTTGGAAATCTAATCCATGTCCCAAGATCAAAAGAAACAAGCAAAATATATAATAGAATGAACAATATTGAAGTATGGCGGAATCATACTCACAAAGATCGGAATGTGGATGCGTTTGATGAAACAAAACTTTCTCCTTTGTGCAGTGAAGGATTCGGCAAGCAAGAAGAAAAGAGAGCTCCAAGCAATGTTTGATCCTTCCAAGCTCTAAGATGAGTTTCCCATAACACCTTTGTATGATCCCTTGATGGTGCTAGCCAAATATGTGATTTAATGTTCCAAACAACACAACTTTCTTCAAGTTTTTTGCAACAAAAAATGAAGAAATGGAGAGGGCTGTGAGAGCTTACTGTTTCGGTAATTTGAGAGGGAGAAGAGATCTGATTTTTTGTTACAAAAATCAATTTATATTTATGCCATAATATTTATTAAATAATAATAAACTTATGACACAAACCATGCAAAGGCTTAGAGTGTCAAACACTCAATTTCCATGCAATACCCTTGAGTGCATTGTACACTATCTCCATGCAATGCATCAACATAAAATAATGCATATAATGACATGTGTCATGTGGGCCCCACACGTTTCCAAATGAAAGTGGGCCCACGTGCACTCACGCGTTCGGGTTCGATATTTCCGAAATACCGAACTTACGTCGCGACGTTAATTAAATCGAATTTAAATAAATAATTGCGCCTAGCGAAATTATTATTTACGTCGCTAACGAATTAATTCTAAATTAACTCGTTTGCCCGAATTAAAACTAATTTTAATTTCTAAATCATCGAATCGAATTTCGATTATTATATCGAATATAATAATTTCACGATTAATTCCAAATTAATCGTTCTCTCTCTTTATTTAGTACTTTATCCAAGATAAAGTCTCTCCGTAATTAATCCAAGATTAATCGAGTTTGAATCATACGTCATTGGTGAATCTTCGGGAAGCGACCCAAGAGACCTCTAGATATGTTGGCAGTAAATCCGGTTGTCGAACTATCCGAACACGTACGTACCAAGTACTACGTTTTTACCGATTTACAAGACAAGGTTAGCCTCTAGCAAAACGCCATGCCTACCCAATTCTCTAGAAATATTCTTACTGGAATATTAGATCTATAACAGGCGTAGTATACCGTAGTATAGTGTATATCGAACCAGTATCGGATGATCACATGTAAGGCCTGGGGCTGGAGATGTGTCTGCCCCGTACGATACATATATCGGACATCAAGCAACCAGTCTCTTTGAATCGGATAATCCTGACCTAGTCATATTATCCCGATGGTTGCAACCATTATAGAGTACTAGTTCTGTATCCCTCGCGATCATCTCTCCATATGTCTGATGAGTGATACTTCCATCTTGACATCACACCAATACACTACGATTCTCGATAACCCAGAAGAGGTGTACACAGAACCCGTTAAAGCCCTGGACCACCAAAACTAAAGTTACCGATTGTCGTAAGTACTAGCGATGCAAGTCTCAGGTTAAGATCATATGCACCTACCCTGAAGCGGACTCCCATAGACACGCAGACATACTACCAATGGGACTCCGCGGGGTCTATCCAGAGCGAAGCTGTTTTCCGTACCATCGGTAAAACACAACCTCCTACCGCACTTGCATAAGTATCCTATACTTAAATATATGAGAACTATGCCGTTGTGCCCTCACAACATGCACGAGTGCAGTACTAGTCTATTCCGCATTATCGATGTCCAATCTCGATAATACTACGACTAGGGATATTTAATGATTAAACCTTTATGGATTGATACTGTCTCATATCATCACAATCTGGAACTAATCATAGGGACTTTTACCATTTATATATCAAAGTAAATAAATTACAAAACGGTAAAAGGCAATTTCATTACTACATGGTTAATTTTGTACAATAATACAATATCATTTACAAAATAGTGACGCTATGGGTCATTACTGTCTAACAGAATCTTCTCGAGTCGAGTAGCATAGTGGTCCTTAGACTTGAGATACCACAATGGATATATGAGTTATCCTCCACACTTTGATGACAGTCATGTCAACGACCTATTTAGGTCAGACCTCTACATGTTCGTTGGGTGTGGATTGATGCTCATGATATCCGGCATGTATCAAGATAAAATATGTCAGTCCCGTGTACATGGCATATGTATCTTACACGTATTTGCGATCTAGTAAATTCATGGTTGTGGTACACTATGAAAGAAAGTTTCGAGTGTTATTGTAGATCGTAAATTTATAAATCGACTATATTATACCTCAGGGATTTGACTTTCTTATTTATATCCCAGTATAATATTGATAGTCTGTGACAAAGTTATGATACGTATGCGATTATCTTGACTTGCATAGTTCACGAGATTATCCGTAGCTCATAATTTACGAGAGGGTGAATTATGAGGACGATTAGATTAGATTTTGTGACGGATATATCTCAACTTAGAGAGTCTCACAATATAAAGTGTACTAATTGAGCATTTGGGCAATGTTATTACTTTTAATATATTTTAAATAATAGTATCATTTTTACACATGTAAATTAAAGATAATTAATTTTCTTTGATTTAGAAAAGTAGTTTTGTTGTCTTTGTGAGTTCTTCAATTGTTGAAAAAATTCTTCTTTTAATTGGGATTTTTGATTTGGATGATGGATTGATAGGCTAGAAGCATGTGTGAATAAACTTTAAGATAGATTAATGTAATTAGAGCTCAATTTATTATTGGACAACTTAGTTGTTATTCTATAGTGTAATGACCACTCTTATTATGCCTAAAACTGTTCTAGAATTCTTCATTTGTGGGGACCTCAATGGGATCTTGGATTAATTTGATTAATGCTAAGAAAAATTGGATTTAAGCATGATATAAGTACTATTTTTCATGTTCTATTCATACCTGAAAATTCTGATTTTTTTGATGAAAAATATGAGTTTTGGATATGTCGGGTGAAATTCGGTCTAACCGGGTTAACGCTAAAGGTGCTGCTCGTGAATTGCATAAAGACAATTATTTCTTAGCTCAAGTAAAGGAAATAGAGAAGTCAATGTTGGTGGAAGAAAAGCAGAGAAATTTGGGAAGGCAAAAGCTTTCCTTCAAAAACAAGAACATGAACATGCTTTCAAATCTGGGCAATTGGGAAGAGGCAGGAAGAGAAGGAAATGAATGCGTCTCTGATGTATGTGTTGCTTGAGTTTCTCTTTTAGCCTTTTTTCCCCTTCTTAATTTTTTTTTATATGGTGATTTTGAGATATAAGTAAGGTATTGTGGTTTCAATTAATCCATGCACGAAAACACTCTTGCCTCTGCCAAGATCCATAAAGGACTAAAATTAACTAAACAATAATCAATCGGAAGGCAGCGTCTATGAAAAGATGGGTCATAAAAGGATTGCTTTCCTTGTGTGAAGCAAGTGATATAATAGATGGTGTCAAAAGGTCTATTAATTCATCTTTCGTAGTTACGTGTTGCGTGCAAGATAATGAGGAGGTGCGAAGAAATTTCTGAAACATTTAGTGTAAACCTAATCATGGAGAAAATTCAACCCGCACATATCAATTTTGCATAGTAAATGGAAAGTTAATCACTTTGGATTCTTCCCAGTCAATACGATTAAACATGCAGACATGCATGTGCCCCAAATTGACATCTCATTGTTTGATTTTCCAGTGGTTCTAATCAAGGGTGGACTTGAGATATAATTGTTTGGTCATCATGAATTTTTATAATAAAAGGAACATTATAAATCTTATATAAAAATAAGGTAGTAACAAATAAAAAATTTAACGTAAAAAAATAAAAATAAAAAATTAGAGTAGAAAATAATTTTGGGTTTTGAGATGATTAAATCTACAAGTTTGGTCCAAGTGGGATGGGGCAAAATGATGAGGAAACAAAACTAAACAAAAACAGAGAAGCGGCATTTGCATGGATGTAGCATTGAAGGAAAAACCGTTATGTAGCATATTTCAATAAGTTACCGTTTGACTTTATCATATCAATAATGTTAGTTTCACTTCATTTCTTAGTTTCACTTAGAAGTGTAACTGGCATTGATGTTATCATTGATGAGGAGGAACGGACAAACCCGAAAGCAGCGGAAACCCGCCTCAGATCAAATCTCGAGCGATAAATTTATTTATTTATTTATTTTTAATTCTCGACATTAAGCCTAAATTAGTGGCAAAGAAAATTTCTACCAACTTAAAATTTTTCAATGCATTAAAAACAATTTTCCATGCATCAAAAATTACCATAAGCATAATTAAAATTTTCAACGCACTAAAAAACATTTATCAACTCTTGATAAATTATTCCAAGCAATAAATTAATTTTCCAACTCTTGGAAAAATTAATCCAAGCTAACAAAATAATTTTCCAACACTTACAAAATTATTTCAAGCATATTACATAATTTCCAACTCTTGAAAATTACTTCAAGCATACAAAAATTTATATATCAACTATATATCAATTATCATACACTTCAATGCTCATAATTCCTCACTTACATACTTCAATTAATCCAATAAATCCACAACAATTTTTCTCAACAATAATCATCAACAATCTAATAATAAATTTACAAATTAAATTTACCAACAAACTTTGCCAATGATCATTTCCTTCAAGCTTTTCAAATCTTCCAGGCTTTTCCAACATTTGAACTCAAGTTTCTCCAAATCTTCCAAGCTTTTGAACTCATTCAAAACTCCACCAATTGAGCTTCTCCAAGAACAAATCTTGGTTATCAAAAGGTGGTTTGATCACTCAAGAATATAGCACCAACTTTTCCCCAAATTCAACTCTTAAAACCCTAGGAAAAAGAAAACCTCAAGAACATAAATTAACCCTTAACACTTAGGGATTAATTTCATGGACTTGATTATTTGTAGGGTAATATTTGGTGAGATTTAGGCTTGAATTTGAAAACAAAAACTGACTTTCTTTCTCTTCTTCTTGCTCGGCAGTGAGCAAGCAAATGAGGGGTTTTTATTTTTCTTTTTGGTCGGCTGCAGTAAAGAAAAAAGGGGAAGCAACTTTTGCCTTTTGTTTGTTCTCTTGGCAACAGTGAGTCATCATAAAAGTAAAACCAAATTTTGCTTCTTATAATACTCGGCAGAGAGCAAAAATGAGTGAAAGGAAAAAAAAGTGCTTTTTTTTTTCTTTTAATTTAATAAAAAACAAAGAAAACAAACCCCAAGCCTTTTTAATCAAACCATGGTTTAAGGGCTTTTCCCTACACCACAAGTTCAAAAAAGTAACTTAACTATAGTTAAAAATAAATCTCACCAACTTTAGCAACTTAGTTAAAATTGAATGAATTAGTTACTTTAACAAAAAATGTTCAATTGCTCTAACTTAGTTACCTTTAATTAATTAATAACTTTATTTGTATAAACTAAATAATTAATTTTGTATATTAATTTAACAATTAAATTAATTCACAAATTAATTACTAAGTTAATGTAAATCAAATTTACATTTATTATACAATAAAATGATATCAACTCTTGATATAAAATTAATTAATTCAATTCATCTCATTGATTATCGGATAAAAAAATTTAATCCTAAATACCCAAAAATACTTTGTAAACATTTGACGAGAGGTCGCCCTAGTGCTCAACGAGTAAACTCAATATAATGGAACTCTCTAGGCTCACGTTCGGTTGTTGTTTATATATATACATATATCTTATATACTTATATACATATTTCATGAATGCCTGTCCACCTACAAATCATGACTAACAACACGACACGTCGAACCATACAAGTCGAGGTTAAAATGCTAATGTATAATCCTTCGTCATTACCGTTTCCAATTGAGTAAGGTTATAGTTATACTGTCAAAACCTTATCTACTCATATAATGAAACTTTTCATCCTTATATTCCATTAATAAATAATATATCAAAACTCATTTTGAATATTATTTATAATGTTAAAGAAATAATTTCTTCAACGAACTTTCGGCCAAAAGATTTCCGAAATATATTCTGAAAATTTCTGGAAACAAAATCCAACCATATGGACTGACGAATCCTCATCTTAACACACACCGATCTTCGTGAGCATCGGTCTATACCTAACAGTCATCCAGAGGCCAGACCATGAAAGGTCTCTGACATACATGGTATCAGGCACAGATGATCACTCACAAGACCACCGTGGTGTCTCAAGTCAAAGGACCACAATAACTACTCAACTCGAAAAGATAACTATTGACAGTTTTATGGAATATCTATTAGTCATCTTTTATGAGTTAATTCAATATTCATTCAACTAATGAATATCTGCATTTCTATACGAACTTCCGTTAAGCTCACAGTCTGTTGAGACAAACTATATGTCCATTACATATATAGACAATGCATTAGTCTTACCAATATAATGACCGACCCATGTCAATATATCTAGACTAGGAATAATTTATATTCGAGAGAATGCGTGATATTTCTCAAGACAATTTGCAACTCTTGCAACAATATCACCATATGTAGTAACTCTCGGGTCTTTGCTAATTTCATATAAGGTTCCGAGTGAAACTCGAAATCTCTAACTCTTAGAGTAATCTAACTCTTAGATTTACAATATATAAAATAAAGTAAGAGTTTTACCATATATAAAAATAAATAATCATGATAAAATAAATATTATATTGCATAAATATCAAATATTCATACAAAATGTTATTGGTGCTCGATCACCATTTCCAACACTCCCACTTGATCTAGTGCCATTCACGATGGTATCTAATACCCATGGACTCCACATGTTTCTCAAACACCTTGGGAGTCAAGGCTTTAGTCAGTGGATCCGCTATATTTTGTTCAGTTCGAACTTTACAAACTTTAATGGCACCGCCATTGTGAGAAAACACAAACCCAGATGTAGACTTTCTATCATCTGGATCAGATTGAAAATCGGAATCCGTGTAACCTCTCAATTGTAAGTCATTTTCTCCATATATGAGAAACTTATCATTTGCACCCTAAAGGTATTTCAGGATATGTTTCACAGCCATCCAATGGTCCTGACCCGGATCAGACTGATAACGACTTGTAACACTTATAGCCATGCTGATATCAGGTCTAGTACATAACATGACATATATTATGCTACCTACAGCGGAAGCATAAGGCTAAGGCTGGCTAAGCATTTAGCCCTTTCATCATCTGTCTTAGGACACATTTTCTTAGACAGATGAATACCATGTTTGAAAGGCACATTGACTGTCTTACAGTCAATAAAGTTGTACTTTTCTAGATCAAATCAATGTACTTGGACTGAGAGTGTCCTATCAACCTCCTCGCTCTATCTCTATAAAGCTTTATACTTAGTATATAAGAGGCCTATCCCAATGAGGTGTTATTTAGGGTGAATGGTACGCAGCGGAAAGCGAATCGCCGAAATTACCGGGAAAATCGATTTTCGGATATTCGAAAATCGTATTTTCCGATTTCAAAACTTTTTCTCGGATAAATAAATAAACATATTTATTTAATATTCCAATAATCAAATTATGAAAATAAATTCAATAAAAAAATTTAATGAATTTACCGAAATACCCTTGCTTTGTATTTTTGTCCGTTTTAGTCCGAAATTGATCCAATCAATTTTGAATGATTCTAAATCATTTCTAAGATGAACTTATGATGTTCAAACATCAAAACACCAAGCAACCAAAATCCCCAAAAATTGATGCAAAAGCCGAGAGCACCATATGGTGCCATTTTGTGCATTTTGCACTTTCATGCTTCAAGACACATCCAAATGATATCCAATCAACATGAAACTTTATATGCATCATATACACACATAAATACACAACATATATGAAAACCCCCAAATTTGAATTAGTTAGAAACCCTAATTTTTCAATTTCCCAAATTGGACAAATTAGGCTAATTACATTAAATCGAATGTTTCAATCATCAATCTTACATCCAATTCAAGTCTCAACACAATGAAACAACTCAAGATCAAATCTAGGTCATTTAAGAGTGGGTCAACAACTCTAGAATAGCAACATGGTTTCATAAACCTTAAAAGAATACATATAACTACAATAGTTACATCCTTTCTTCACCATACATGCTCAACACTTCATTCAAACTTCCATCAACAAAAACACAAAGAAATAAAGAAATAAATTATCTAAGAACAACATATGTTGAAGCCTAGAACTAAGGAACATATTCCTCTCTAATAGCAAGTTTGAAAAACTTACTAAATTCCAAGCTTTCCTTGATAAGTCTTTCTTCTCTCAAGCTTTCAAAGTTTCTTCAATGGAGTTTGTTTGTATAAAGTGTATTAGGTTATCAAATTAAAATGAAATGAAAACAATTTATACTTGTAAATATTTGCCTTGGCCGAAATGATATACCAAATGCAACAAGAATAAATTTCAATTTTATTTAACAATTAATTTGGTTAAAGTAAGTTAAATATCTAAATACACTTTATAGATATTTATTACTTTAAAAAAGGCAACTTTAATCATTACAAATCAAATATCCTAACATTAAATATTTATATTTTATTAATTTAATCATTTAACAATTAAATAATTAACTAATTAATCAAATACAAATATATTAAATATATGTATAATATTTACATTAAATATTAAAAAACATATATTCATTTAGGATAAAAGTCAAATAACTCATTTTGACTATTAATTAATGTGTATTTAAATTAATCAAGCATTAAATGTAAATACACAATAATTACGTAAATGACTATCAGGTCCTTTTTGCACGTATCTTGCGTTTAACCTTTAAACGACTTTATAAATAATCAATATTATTTATTTATGTTGCTCTAGTGCTCTACGAGTATGTTTCATTATTGAGACTCTCTAGGTTCAAGTATATCCGTCACGAAATCAAATTTCATGTCCATAATCTATCCACCCGTAGATTATGACGATCACGGATAATCTCGCTAAACCATACAGGTCGAGGTCATGGCAAATGTATAATTCCTCCGTCACAGGTATCCGGATAAATCCCAGAGATATAGATGTAAACGTCAAATCTCTATCGGGACTATCCAGTCGACTATTCTATTAGCAATCTCTAAAAGAATGTTAGAACTAGCTTCTAAACTTACCACGGGCCCATGGTTTTATCTGATTGCTAATCATATGGACTACCTATGCTCTGGTACACAGAACTGACGGATCCTATCTTGACACACATAGGACACCCTGAGGATCTATCTACACCCAACGAACAGGCGAAGGTCTGATCTAAATAGATCGGTGACGTGACTGCCATCTAAGTGTAGAAGATGTCTCATGTGCCCACAATGGCATCTCAAGTCTAAGAATCACAAGTGCTACTCAACCCGAGAAGATTCTTATTGACGCTGGTGTACCATCCATTAAGAATCTCCAGTGAGTCGTTCAGTGTTTATCCACTATAAACACCTACACGTCTATACTAGTCTCCAAGACTTATGGTTCATTGAGAAACCATTGGAATCATATATTCCAATATACGACATGTACCGGTCTCAACGGGTTTACTATACTGACCAAGTAGTGTAAACCTTGACCAGGAACTGTCTGAGAATGACAACGTCATGATACATCTCAATGTCCGTTGCGACGCTTTTGCAACTGTATCATGACTAATCATTCTATGGTCATTACGTCTTTACCTTTACCATATAAAAGAATAGATTATATTATAGAAACTGCATATATTATTACTAATAATATTGTTTTACAGAAGTATTTAACAAAATACAACCGGAATTGGCGCTCTGAGCACCAACCCCTACAAAATCTCCCACTTGCTCTAGTGCCAATATCGATTGTATCTAATACCCATCGACTCCAAGTGTTTATCAAACAACTTCGGAGGTATGGCCTTCGTCAGCGGGTCTGCTACGTTGTCTTCACTCGGTACCTTGCACACGACAATATCCCATCGCGACACGATCTCTCGAATGATGTGGTACTTGCGTTCCACATGCTTCGACTTCTGATGCGCCCTCGGTTCCTTTGCTTGCGCAATGGCTCCAGTATTATCACAGTATAACGGAATCACATTCTCGATACTTGGGACAACTCCCAATTCTGTGATAAAATTCTTTATCCACACAGCCTCCTTTGCGGCTTCAGAAGCTGCAATATATTCCGCCTCAGTGGTGGAATCAGCTGTAGATCCCTGTTTGGAACTCTTCCAACAAACTGCACCTCCGTTAAGGGTAAAGACAAATCCAGATGTAGACTTTCTATCATCGGGATCCGATTGAAAATCGGAGTCTGTATACCCGTTAACCTGCTGTTCGTTTCCTCCATATATTATCAACTTATCCTTAGTACCTTTAAGATACTTTAGGATATGTTTAATGGCCATCCAATGGTCATTACCTGGATTGGACTGATATCTGCTAGTTACGCTAACAGCGAAACTAATATCAGGCCTCGTACATAACATGGCATACATTATGCTACCCAAACACGAAGCATAAGGTTGGTTAGACATTCTAACATTCTCATCTTCTGTTTGTGGACACATCTTCTTAGAAAGATGAATCCCATGTCTGAACGGTATGTTTGCTGTCTTACAGTTACCAAAACTATACCGTTCCAAGATCTTATCTATGTACGTTGATTGGGATAACCCAATCAGCCTCCTTTGTCTATCTCGATAGAGTTTTATCCCTAAAACATAGGAAGCTTCTCCCAGGTCCTTCATGGAGAAATTCTTACAGAGATATGCTTTAACGCTTTGTAACATACCTAAATCATTCCCAATGATTAGGATGTCATCAACATACAGGACTAAAAATACGACCATGCTCCCACTGGCCTTCTGATACACACAGGATTCTTCCGAATTCTTGAGAAAACCAGACGATCTGATAATCTCGTCAAAACGAAGATTCCAACTTCGTGAAGCTTGTTTAAGTCCATAAATGGACTTCTTAAGCTTACATACCATGCCCGAGTTCTCGCTAGATGTAAAACCTTCCGGCTGTTCCATATAGATTTCTTCATCAAGAAATCCATTTAGAAAAGCCGTTTTGACATCCATTTGCCAAATCTCGTAATCATGATACGCAGCTATAGAAAGCAAAATCCGAATAGACTTAGCATTGCAACTGGGAAAAAGTTTCATCGTAGTCGACGCCAGGTCACTGCGTGTAACCTTTTGCTACCAGTCGGGCCTTGTAAGTTTCAACCTTACCATCAGGCCCTCGCTTCCTTTTGTAAACCCATTTACAACCGATAGGAACAATTCCTTCGGGAAGCGGAACCAAGTCCCAAACTTGATTTCATGCATTGAGTCCAATTCGGATTTCATTTCATGGCACTTTGCCATTTCACGGAGTCGATGTCCATCATCGATTCTCTATAGGTAAAAGGATCATTCTCTTCAACTAAGAGAACATCCAGACTCTTTTCTTGTATCAAATACAAGCGTTCAGGAGGTCTAGATACCCTTTGTGACCTACGGAGTGTGTGTGTTGAAGGTCCTTCATCTTCTTGAACTTCAGGTTCCTCCGTTGGTTCGTTGTTTTCAGGTTGGACTTCATCAAGCTCAACCTGTCTATGATCACCTCCTTCAGACAAAAATTCTACTTCTAGAAATTTTGCGAAGCGAGCTACGAACACATTTCGATGCTCGGTGTCATAGAACAGATATCCCCTCGTATTTGAGGGATATCCAACAAACCTAAACTTTTTCCCTCGAGGCGAAAGCTTACTTTGCTGAGTCACCCTGACATAGGCAGGACAACCCCAAACCTTAATATAATTAAGATTCGGTCTCCTACCGAACCATATCTCATACGGTGTCGTAGGAACAGCCTTTGAAGGAATCTTATTCAAAAGATGTGCGGCTGTTAAGAGACAGTAACCCCATAAGTAATAGGGCAAATCTGTGAAACTCAACATCGATCGGACCATATCCAATAAAGTCCGATTTCTCCTTTCAGATACACCATTGTGCTGTGGTGTACCTGGAGGAGTATATTGAGCGAGAATCCCATTCTCCTTCATATAATCCATGAACTCACCACTCATATATTCGCCGCCTCGATCTGATCGAAGGCATTTAATATATTTACCAGTCTGTTTTTCTACTTCATTTCGGAACTCTTTGAACTTTTCAAAGGTTTCCGATTTATGTCGCATCAAATACACATAACCGTACCATGATAAATCATCGGTAAAGGTAACGAAGTACGAATAACCACTGTGAGCAGTTTGACTTAGTGGACCACATACATCAGAATGTACGAGTTCCAGTAAGTTAACGGCACGGTGTCCAACACCAGAAAATGGGGCCTTGGTCATTTACCCTGAATACAGGATTCACAAGTTGGATAGGATTCAATGGTGAGATCTGGTATCAAACCATTCCTAACCAACTGGGTAAGGCGTTTAACGCCAATGGACCAAGTCTCATATGCCAAAGTTCAGTATTATTAATTACAGGTAAACTACGTTTATTAACTCCAGTATTTAATATATCTTTTGAAGTTTGCAATGTATAATGACCATGCTGGTTTGGACAACAATGGATCTGAATATTATTTCTATCATATAAATACAAAGAACTATTCTTAATATTCATACAAAAGCCTTCTGTATCAAGTACAAAAAGTGATATAATATTAGCGACACATCCCGGTACAAAATGACAGACATGTAACAAAAGTGTCCCATTCGGCAATGAGATCTCGCATACTCCCACTGCAACTGCATCCAAAGAGTCTCCACTCCCGAACCGCAACTGCATCTCCCCTGGCTTCAGCCTCCTACTTTCCTTCAGCACCTGCAACGAATTGCAAATGTGAATGGGACAAGCAGAATCTAAAATTCAGCTGGATGTAACGGCTTCACAAGCCAAAGATAAATCAATAACTGGAAAAATAAAAGTACCTGATGTAGATGCTCTGTCACTCCTCAGCTGGGCAATGTAATCTGGACAGTTCCTCTTCCAGTGCCCGACTTTGCCGCTAGTGGTGGCATTTGTCTTCAGCAGCCCTTTTGGGCTTGGCTATCTTCGCCTGCTGTGGAGGACCGAAGGTCTTCTTCTTCTTCCCTTCTTCTTCTTTCCCTTGGACGTTCCTTGGGAAGAAGCAGACAGAGAAGTAGATCTAGGTGGGTGAGTCGGTACTCCCTTCTTTAGATCCTCTTCTGCCGTGAGCAACATCCTATGTAGCTCCTGGTAGGTGCAGACTGTCCCGTGCATGTTGAAGTACATCACAAACTGGCGGAATGAAGCTGGCAGAGAACCAAGAATGACACTCCTACCGAGAATGTCATTTAGGATGAGATTATGTTGCCTCAATTGATCGATCAAATCGATCATTTGAAGAACATGTGGGCTAACACTTGCCCCTCATCCAGACCCGCATGGAACAGTTCCATGGCGACCTTGTGAACAATAACATGTTCCTGGTTCTCGAATGATTGTCTTAATCGCGTTATCATACTATAGGAATATGATGTTCCATAGTATTGTTGCTTGAGTTTCGGAGAGAGCGAACTAAGGATGTATGATTTAACCCTTAAATCATCATTCTTCCAAGCTTCAAAAACTTGGCGTTCCTCCTCCGAAGCATCCTCACCCACTGCAAGGGGTAAAGGACCCTCAAGAACATAACCCAACTTTTCGGAATCGAGGACAATCCTCAAATCCAATTCCCAGTCTGTAAAGTTCTCAGCGCCTTTCAGTTTGTTCGCATCTAACATACGCGCAAACTGGTTTGTGGATTGACCCGCCATCGCAAATCTATCATATAGATCACGAAAAACGATTAGCAGAAATTAAGCAGTTTCATATAATATCAAAAGCATAAACTAGATCATGGATTTTTAATCTAATATGCCCCTCCCACTAAATCATGCAATACTGTAATCCCAAAACAGAATACAAATATTTAATAATTAAATTAAATATAAATAGTGAAAGGTGGATCCCGTGAATATATTTCAGCTCACAGCAGAGGCACGGTCTCGCCTACGTATATTCATCAGGTAGACAACTCATTTGTCAATCACTCAAAAGTGACTCCTAAGTATCGGTCCTGGCCGTTTCTCGTTGTCGCTGCGAAGGCAGGCCCACAAGGAGACGTACCAAGGTAATACTCGTCAATGATAAACTCAAGTTACTTACGTAATCCTGACAGCTAGGGCACGTTCAGAATTCCGCTTTTACTTGAATTTATCTAGTATCAGATATACATCCGGTATAAATAAATCTTTATCGGCTACACCCTCACAGCAGAGGCACGGTCTCGGATGTAGTCACAAAGAGATATTCATAAACCGTATTGACAAGACAGACCATATAACATGCATCAAATACATAATTACAATTAAACCTTATTATTAGGGATTTTCCGCTAAGTGTCATACACCCTAAATCTAACCAATTTAGATCCTAATAAGCATGCACAAAGTCAAGAAAACATGATTAAACATTGATTCAATGAAGGCTAATCATTTTAAGTGGCCTAGAATCAGACTCGCTCTGATACCATTTTGAAGGTGTTATTTAGGGGTGAATCCGGTAACGCAGCGGAAGCGGGAAAATCGTTATTTTCCGATTTCAAAACTTTTTCTCGGATAATTAAATAAACATATTTATTTAATATTCCAATAATCAAATTATGAAAATAAATTCAATAAAACAATTTAAATGAATTTACCGAAATACCCTTGCTTTGTATTTTTGTCCGTTTTAGTCCGAAATTGATCCAATCAATTTTGAATGATTCTAAATCATTTCTAAGATGAACTTAAGATGTTCAAAACATCAAAACACCAAAGCAACCAAAATCCCCCAAAATTGATGCAAAAGCCGAGAGCACCATATGGTGCCAATTTTGTGCATTTTGCACTTTCATGCTTCAAGACACATCCAAATGATATCCAATCAACATGAAACTTTATATGCATCATAACACATAAATACACAACATATATGAAAACCCCCAAATTTGGAATTAGTTAGAAACCCTAATTTTTCAATTTCCACAAATTGGACAAATTAGGCTAATTACATTAAATCAAATGTTTCAATCATCAATCTTAGATCCAATTCAAGTCTCAACACAATGAAACAACTCAAGATCAAATCTAGGTCATTTAAGAGTGGGTCAACAACTCTAAAATAGCAACATGGTTTCATAAACCTTAAAAGAATACATATAACTACAATAGTTACATCCTTTCTTCACCATACATGCTCAACACTTCATTCAAACTTCCATCAACAAAAACAAAAGAAATAAAGAAAGAAATTATCTAAGAACAACATATGTTGAAGCCTAGAACCTAAGGAACATATTCCTCTCTAATAGCAAGTTTGAAAAACTTACTAAATTCCAAGCTTTTTCCTTGATAAGTCTTTCTTCTCTCAAGCTTTCAAAGTTTCTTCAATGGAGTTTGTTTGTATAATGTGTATTAGGTTATCAAATTAAAATGAAATGAAAACAATTTATACTTGTAAATATTTGCCTTGGCCGAAAATGATATACCAAATGCAACAAGAATAAATTTCAATTTCATTTAACAATTAATTTGGTTAAAGTAAGTTAAATATCTAAATACACTTTATAGATATTTATTTACTTTAAAAAAGGCAACTTTAATCATTACAAATCAAATATCCTAACATTAAATATTTATATTTTAATTAATTTAATCATTTAACAATTAAATAATTAATTAATTAATCAAATACAAATATATTAAATATATGTATAATATTTACATTAAATATTAAAAACATATATTCATTTAGGATAAAAGTCAAATAACTCATTTTGACTATTAATTTATGTGTATTTAAATTAATCAAGCATTAAATGTAAATACACAATAATTACGTAAATGACTATCGGGTCCTTTTGCACGTATCTTGCGTTTAACCTTTAAACGACTTTATAAATAATCAATATTATTTATTTATGTTGCTCTAGTGCTCTACGAGTATGTTTCATTATTGAGACTCTCTAGGTTCAAGTATATCCGTCACGAAATCAAATTTCATGTCCATAATCTATCCACCGTAGATTATGACGATCACGGATAATCTCGCTAAACCATACAGGTCGAGGTCATGGCAAATGTATAATTCCTCCGTCACAGGTATCCGGATAAATCCCAGAGATATAGATGTAAACGTCAAATCTCTATCGGGACTATCCAGTCGACTATTCTATTAGCAATCTCTAAAAGAATGTTTAGAACTAGCTTCTAAACTTACCACGGGCCCATGGTTTTATCTGATTGCTAATCATATGGACTACCTATGCTCTGGTACACAGAACTGACGGATCCTATCTTGACACACATAGGACACCCTGAGGATCTATCTACACCCAACGAACAGGCGGAGGTCTGATCTAAATAGATCGGTGACGTGACTGCCATCTAAGTGTAGAAGATGTCTCATGTGCCCACATTGGCATCTCAAGTCTAAGAATCACAAGTGCTACTCAACCCGAGAAGATTCTTATTGACGCTGGTGTACCATCCATTAAGAATCTTCGGTGAGTCGTTCAGTGTTTATCCACTATAAACACCTACACGTCTATACTAGTCTCCAAGACTTATGGTTCATTGAGAAACCATTGGAATCATATATTCCAGTATACGACATGTACCGGTCTCAACGGGTTTACTATACTGACCAAGTAGTGTAAACTTTGACCATGAACTGTCTGAGAATGACAACGTCATGATACATCTCAATGTCCGTTGCGACGCTTTTGCAACTGTATCATGACTAATCATTCTAGGGTCATTACGTCTTTACCATATAAAAGAATAGATTATATTATAGAAACTGCATATATTATTACTAATAATAATATTTTACAGAAGTATTTAACAAAATACAACCGGGAATTGGCGCTCTGAGCACCAACCCCTACACCCAAATCATTCATGGAGAAATTCTTACTAAGATAGGCTTTGATAGATTGTAACATACCTATATCGTTTCGATAATAAGTATATCATCAACATAAATCACTAAGAAGATTATCATGCTCCCACTAACCTTTTTATAGACACAGGATTCCTCTTCGTTTTTAATGAAACCAGAAGATCTGATCACATCGTCAAAATGAAGATTCCAACTACGGGAAGCTTGTTTAAGTCCATAAATAGACTTTTTAAGCTTACACATCAGATTAGGATCTTTGGCGAATGCGAATCCCTCCGGTTGTTCCATATGGATATCTTCCTCAAGATTTCCATTCAGAAAAGCCGTTTTCACATCCATCTGCCAAATTTCATAATCATAGTGTGCGGCAATAACTAATAAAATCCTGATTGACTTAAGCATGGCTACAGGAGAAAAGGTTTCCTTATAATCAATACGTGATTTCTGAGTATATCCTTTTGCTACTAGTCGGGCCTTAAAGGTTTCAACATTTCCATCGGGCCTCGCTTCTTTTTGTAAACCCATTTACAACCGATAGGAATAATTCCATTGGGAAGCGGAACCAAGTCCCAGACTTGATTATCATGCATTGAGGCAATCTCGTATTTCATAGCTTCCAGCCATTTTTCCGCATCGATGTCTAACATCGCCTCTCTGTAGGTTAAATGATCTTTTTCTTCAATTAAGAAAACATCGAGCGTATCATCAATTGACGTCCTGTACCTGACAGGGGGTCTCGATTGTTGGTTTAAATCTAGGTCCCAAGATCATACAAGCAATGAAAATAATGCGTGAATACACCAACGAAGATAGCGGAATACTTACATTGGTTGGTTGAGTCGAATCGGCAACAAACAAAGCCCAAAATGCTCACTGGTTTGGCGCCACTGCATGCAGTTCACTGCCTTCTGTCTACTGTTTTTGAGCTGCGAAATGGAGCTCCTAACTTCGTCGGACAGATCCCGGTTCATGGGTGAACCTCCCTACCACCTTCGCAAGACTCGTAAGTGTGCTAGCACTTGAATTTCCACCATGAAAACCCACTCTAGCTTCCCTCAAAGTCACGGTTTTTGTGATAAAAAAACAGTGAGCTTTGTGCCCATTTGGGCGTGAACCAAAGGAGAGAAAATGGTGAGAGAAGAAGTTGTTGACATCATGCAAAAAGGTGTAAAGCTTTTGATTATATATTTTCCAAAATAATAATCAATTTCCATTTAATTTTATCTAATAAATTAAATGAATTTTGGAGCCAAAAACCAAAAGTTTTCCCTCCAAAAAGCTTTTACACTTTATGTCAAGTCCATCATTATTCACATCAAGTCACTTTAATAAAGTGACATGTTGTCAAGTCACATCACTCAAAGTGACATGCGATTTGACGCTTGATGTGACGAATGATTTGACGCTTGATGTGACTTACGTCGATGTACTCGAATTCGAAATACGAATGCTCTCGCAATCACACTCGGGCTCGGGTTCGTTAATTCCAAATTAACGACTTTTCCGTCGCGTCGTAATTAGATGATTATGCCTAGCGAATTCACTATTCACGTCGCTAACGAATTAATTCTAAATTAATTCGTTCGCCCGAATTAAAATCTAATTTTAATTCCGCGTTGAAATCTAATTTCATTTAATATATCGAATATATTAATTTATCGATTAATTCTGAATTAATCGTTATCTCTCTCTAGACGATATTTTATCCTAGATAAAATATCTCCGTAATTAATCCTAGATTAATTTTCTCTCTCTTCTATATAATCCCAGATTATTCAAGAGTGCGAGTTGTGCGTCATCGGTGGATTATCGGGAAGCGACCCATGAGATCCCCGGATAAGTTGGCAGTAAATACGGTCATCGGAGTACCCGAATCACGTACGTACCAAGTACTACGTTCTACCGATTTACGAGACAAGGTCGACTCCTAGCAAAGCACCAAGTCTACCCAATTCTCCGGACATATCCATTGAAGAATATTAAGATCTGTATCAAGCGTAGTATACCGTAGTATAGTGTATATCGGCCCAGTATCGGATAGTCACGTGCTAGGCCTGGGGCTGGATAAGTGTCTGCCTCGTACGAAGCACATGTCGGATGTCTGGTAACTAGTCTCTATAATCGGATATACATGACCTTGTCATAATATCCCGATGGCCGCGCAGCACTTAAGAGCACTAATACCGTATCCTGCGTGACATCATCTCCACTATGACTGGAGTGATACTTCCGTCTTGACATCACATCCAATACACTACGACTCTCTGATAAACCCAGAAGTGGTGTACGCAGAATCGGTTAAAGCCTGTACCACCAAGACCAAAGTCTATCGATTATCGTAAGTATTAGCGATGTAAGTCTCAGGTTAAGACTATACACACCTACCTTGATTTCGGCCTCCCATAGACACATAGTCATAATACCAATGGGATTCCGAAGGGTCTATCCAGAGCGAAGCTGTTTCCCGTACCATCGGTGAAACACGACCTCCTATCGCACTTGCATAAGTATCCAACACTTATATATATGAGAACTATGTCGTTGTGCCCTCACAACGCACACAAGTGCAATACTAGCCTATTCCGCATTATCGATGTCCAGTCTCGATAATACTCCGGCTAGGGATATTTAATGATTAATCCTTCGGGGACTGATACTGTCTCATATCATTCTCAGTCCATGAACTAATCATAGGGATCTCTCTTCATTTATATATCTATGGTGATCTAATCACAAATGATGAGAGTGCAATTTCCTTGTCACATAGTTAATTTGCTACAACAACACAATGATCTGTGCAAATAGTGACGATATGGGTCATTTTGTCCAACATCGATATCCTTTGTGACCTATGAGGTGGTTGTGTCAAAGGTATCTCATCTTCTTGAACTTCTGGTTCTATCATCGATTCAATGTTACTTTGATTGACTTCATCTAAATCAATCATTCTATGATCTGCACTTTCTAACACAAATTGTGTTTATAAGAAAGTTACATTTCGAGCAACGAACACATTTCGGTTCTCGGGATTATAGAATTGATATCCCATGGAATTGTTAGGATATCCAATGAATCGATACTTGTACCCTCTAGGTGCAAGTTTATCCCGCTTCTGCAACTCTTACATAGGCAGGACAACCCCAAATCTTAACATACTTAAGACTCGGTTTCTTTCCAGTCCATAACTCATACAGAGTGGTCGGAACGGCTTTCGATGGAACTTTGTTCAGAAGATGAGCAGCAGTGTCTAGAGCATGGCCCCATAAGTATATTGATAGATCAGTAAAACTCATCATCGATCGTACCATATCTAATAAAGTTCGATTCCTCCTCTCCGAAACACCATTGTGTTGAGGAGTGCCTGGAAGAGCATACTGAGCGAGAATCTCATTCTCTTTTAAATAACTCACGAACTCACTGCTCATGTACTCACCGCCCCGATCTGATCGAAGGAATTTCAAGAGTTTTCCGGTTTGTTTCTCTACTTCAAATCGATATTCTTTGAACTTTTCAAAAGTTTCTGATTTGTGTTTCATAAGAAACACATAACCATATCGTGACAAATCATCGATAAAAGTTACAAAGTATTGAAACCCACCCATAGCAGCATGATTTATAGGACCACATACATCGGAATGCAAAAGTTCCAATAAATCATTAGCACGGTGTCCAACACCACTAAATGAGGATTTGGTCATTTTACCTTGAATACAATATTCGCAAAATGGTAAAGGTTCTATGGTTAGAACATCTATCACACCATCCTTAACTAGTTTGGTTAGGCGTTTTATGCCTATATGACCTAATCTCATATGCCAAAGTTCTGTGTTATTTATTTCATCTGATCTTTTCTTTTTAGATTTCTCTATATTAAAGATATCATGATTTTTTGTAAGAATGTAATGTCCATCAACCATGGGACATGAAACAAGCAAAACATTCATATTATCATAT